>OX103977.1:5755895-5900896 GCA_944470395.2 Schistosoma turkestanicum
AGGGCTTCAAGATAAACAACTCAGAATCATGTACAATGAGGATATCTTCGAATGTACCTCTTCAGTAGCTTTCATTTCAAACAAGGAAACCTAAAATCGATCATATGTTTGTTATAGTTGATGCATGATGAACAATGAGACACTATGAACAGACAATCGATTTTACTAATACTGTAAATATATATGATCCATTGAGAAATGTTTTAAAAATATACATTTTCACAAATTATCTTGAATGAACGCTTGTGTTATTTTGTTGACAATCGTAGACACTAGTGATATGCTTTGATCAATATAGAGGATTACTTAATACAAAGAAGAGATTTACACTAGGTCAAAAAAAACGTCAAAAACCCAATTTTCCATTTCATTTCAATATTATTGTCATGTTGATGATTATAAACACTTTCGTTCAAATGCCTAACTTATTTGAAAAGATCAAGTTAAACTTTAATAATGATACTTATTAAAAGAACAATTTACTTCATCAGGCTGTCAGTCAGTTATAACGTACAACTACGTACGTAAATACATAAGTTCAGGTTGACACACTGTATTAGCACAGAGACGCCAACGTCAGTTCAAATCTCGTCGTGCTGGAGATAGTAGAATAATTAGCGGTAATGGAGAAGAATAGGGAGTGAAGATATGATTCGAGAAGTATAATTCAGTAGGATAACTTTAGAAAGGGAAAGATAGATGTGATGAGGAATTCAGTAGCTTAGAATTTGACGGAACACAAAGAGTGGATGCACTTGCGCCATTACAAACGATCTTGAGCCACGTCATTCAGGGTCTCTAACCATTGGTGGCATTCGTCTCGCAAACCCCAACCAGGTAGCCTACGTCTACAAACATGACTCAGTTCACTTGTAAGTGACTTCATGGATGTGTGCCATGTTTTGGTTTGGCCGCGCCTAGCTTTCTTCCAACCTACTCAGACACTACAAAACATCGCTCGTCCAGACAGTCGGCAAGCTTTCATGAATTTCTCAAAAAAAAAATATCGAAAACAATATATACATATCCAAAATGATTAGTGGCTTATATTTAACATCCATCGGAAAAAAAATGCAAGAAAGTGTAAATCATCATATTGAACAATGAAGCCATCGATAAATATATATAGATATATATATATGTATATGCATGTCACATTTTTGTACTGGTCATTTCAATAAAAACAACAAAACAAAACAGAATACATTCATTTAGAGGTTGAGATGCAGCTACTACTACTACAACTACTCATGGTCGACAACGACTTGTGAAACGAGGATATAGGCAAACATCTCGTATATGATCTTTGCCTAAAAGCCAAGTACAAAATCGTTCAAAGCCTAGTCCATAGCCACCATGTGGACAAGTTCCAAATTTGCGCTGAGAAATTTTTTTTGAATAAAAAAAAAGAAAAAAGAACAATGTACAAACAAACCGCACATACAACCAATTCTGCATACATTGTAAATATTTAAAATGATTACATTTTCAACATTACTGTGAAGGAAGTGTTTAGCTGTGATATAGTTAATTGTATTACGTAGTTGTGAAGATTGTGAAGTGAAGTGGTCGAAGTTAGACATTAACACAGTTAGATACCGGCTCAGTGGTCCAGAGGTTAGGCGTTCGCGCACAAGACCAAAGGTCCTGGGTCCGAGTCGTGGATGCGCACTGCTGAAGAGTCCTGAACTCGGACGAAACGGCCGTTCAGGTTTCTAATGGTAGTCTAACATTGATCGATTCATGATTTCAAACAGAGTTCGAATTAACATAAGAAAGTAATAACTAAGTTTGAAAAAGACACAGAACGCGGTACGACCACCACATAGATGAATCGCAGAACTAATCACATATTAACTGATAATATTAGATAGATTCGAGAAATTGGTAATACTAATTTGGATAGACTGATTGAGACTTATGGTTGTTACAATTTAAAAGGGCAAACGAAATCCTCTTGTGATACTCATAAAAAGCCATAAAAGGAATCAATTCGACTACAATAGTTCAGAAGTGTTGTTTCTCATAATTATTCGATACTTCAAAATATATTTAGGGTATAGTGAACCCGTGAAAGTTATAGAAATATTTGGCCTGACATTTAACGGTCTTGATTGACAACACAACACCTATGCCCTATCATGATTGTACATCTTGACCCTGAGATGGCATTCAACCATGCCGACCATATACGTACCATTAAGATTGTAATGGTGACTAGCGTGAACAATGGATCCAAGAAAAAAAATTAAGGATTAATCACGATTACTTAACGTGAAATACACTGAAATGTCAAATCGTTGACAAATATAAAAATGGGTGTACATCAAAGGCATTATTTTGAAAAATTACCTGATCTGTATACCAATAATATGGGGTTGGATCTATTTCTTCGGATTGATATCCTTTGAGTAAATCGTCAATATTATCCATACGCATTGATCCACCGACTAATTCACCAACACCTGGGACAAGTAGATCAACCTGCAAAAAAAAAAATCAACGAAAATCAGAATGTTGTTGAGACTATAATGAAACCGACAGATGTAACTTATTCAAGATAATTATTCTTTAAACAGTGTGTACACTATACACGATCACTGAAGATAATTAATTTGATAGTGTCTGACAGCAGTTCGCCGAAATAATATCATAAATTGACTGTTTGTGGAACTATGCATTGTACTTACTTACTTACTTACACCTGTTACCCTCAATGGAGCATAGGCCCCACACCAGTTTTCTCCAACCAACTCTGTCCTGGGCTTCCCTCTCCAGTTCTGTCCAATTTTTGTTCATTCCTCTCATATCTTTCTCTATTTCTCGACGTAATGTGTTCCTTGGCCTTCCTCTTTTCCTTTTGCCTTCAGGGTTCCATGTAAGGGCTTGTCTCGTGACGCAGTTAGGTGCTTTTCGTAGTGTGTGTCCTATCCACTTCCACCACTTCTTCCTGATTTCCTCTTCCACTGGAATCTCGTTTGTTTTCTCCCACAGTTCGTTGTTGCTGATCGTGTCTGGCCAACGAATCCGAAGTATTTTGCTTTGACAACAGTTCATAAATACTTGAATCTTCTGCATGATGGCTTTGGTAGTTCACCAAGTTTCCGCTCCATACAGTAGAACTGTGTCTTCACATTTGTATTGAAAATGCTGATTTTGGTTTTGGTTGAAAGTTGTTTGGAGTTCCAGATATTTTTCAATTGTAGAAATGCAGCCCTCGCTTTGCCAATCCGCGCCCTCACATCTGCATTGTTGGACATTCTAACTCTATGATCTGAAGGTATAGTGCTCACAGGTAGATGTGGTGGTTCCGAGTTCAATTTCGTATGGATGTAAAGATCTGTATACGGAGATGAAACAATTGTTTGATGCTCTCTAGTTTTCTACAATAGATGTCCGTTTATAACGTAAAACTATCAATTAGCTATGTATATTCATAAAAAGAATAACCAATGGCGTTTTATCTTTAAACGCCTACAACTTTAAATAAAATGAGGCTAACAGTGGAATCCAGGACGCTAATTTCGTTCTATTTGAAATTCGTCAACTGGACGCACCAGCATCTAGAGTTTATATTCACTACGAGAGGCGAACCCAATCCCATTTACTTCAAATGATATCACGTTATCCATTTAGCTATTGGGTCCAAATAGCCACTTACTTGTTCAATGGGTATGAGATTTAATTCCATTTGAAATAGTTTGAATTATTGCGTTGCTGATACTTTGAATGAGATTTGATCAATCTTTAATGGTATATGGCCCTCCTATACGGATAGCCTTTACATAGCCAACAAAGACTGATCAAATTTCAAACAAATTATCAACAACGAGATAATCCAAGCTATTTCAAATGGAATTAAGCTTATCACACTGATTTAGCTTTGACCATGGTGCTACCTGCCTCTAGTTGATTAACAATCGATCAGAGTTGTACTGCTCCTCATACAAGTTGACTGATTATTATCCAGACTAAATTTGCTCTGTTATATTTTCCTAAATATGTTCTATTATCTACCTTCCTTTCCGACCATATTGTAAAAGTTTAGTGTACAGATCTATTGAATTTATTTTTTCAGCCAAAAATGTTCACACTAAAGATAGATTTTGCAAAAACAAAACTAAACAAAGGCTATTATAGTCTTAAATAAGTTATTGTCAACTCAATTTAACACAATAATCATTGAAATATGAAAAAAACATATATGGCTTAATCTAAAGTAGACTGAATAAGCAAAAGGGTTTTTGAAATGCCAAAGAAAACTACTTACCGAATCAGTTAGACGTTGATCACCTTTCGTTCGTAACATATAGAAAGCTTTTAATCCAGCAGGAAAATTAGTTAATAGAACTGGTTCGCCAATTGTATCTACAAGTCGACGTTCCGGAGCTTCAGGAATATCATCACCAAATTGAAAAGGTGTAAGATCTTCTTTTGTAATGCCTAAATCATTTAACTGAACAATTGCATCTTCGTATTTCAGTCGTTTAAAAGGACTTTTAGGTATTTTGAATTGCTAAAATTTAAAAAAATCAACCAAAATTTAAAAAAAATGTCTATCCAATCATAGTGAATATAAATGTACGCTGTGTACAGCTAAAAAGATTATTGGTACTGTACATACAACAGTTCACATTTCTGAATTCAGTCATTTTATAATTCTGAAGGCAGAACTATTGAATAATCTAGACGTTACGCTCATATCATGAGGTCGATATGATTATGGTGGGTTTTCATTTTTAGTTAGGTCGTGGTTATGTACTGCTAAAATTGACATTTTAGTTAGTGTCATAAGAAAAAACTTTTGTAAATAGCCAACAGTAACGTTTCTAATCATAATCATACAAAAAAAGGGGATAATTTTGAATTAATCACAAAGGAAAGAATGATAATGTTCTGGAATATTTGCTAACGAGTTATGGATATTGGAAAAACTAATTTGTACTAATTTAAGAATGCAGCAATAAACTCATCAACTCAACCAAGTTTACACTAATACTAGTCTATACCGGCTGATTGTATAATTAAACGATGGAGTAAGTAGTCTGAAAGTGATACATGTAGTAGGGTGTTATTAAGAACACTTTTTTCATTAATTTTTCTATTGACCTCAGTTTGAACGCCATTGAGAATCAACGAACATTGGATAGCTTTTTTAATCGAGTATGGGACCCTTCACAAGTCGGGACTCATGGCCCTACTAAGGATTGAAGCTAGGACCTTCAGGTATCGCGCAGAAAGCCTAACCCTCAAGAACATTGGGTAGGTGTGTCCAGTGGTACAATTCCAATACCACTCAGTTTGGGAGCACAGCGCGACAATTATCTAAAATTATTATTAACGACTGTTTTACTCCGAAATTATCCGAACTCTGACAGTCATCAATGATCGGACTATTATTGTTTAGTTGGGAGGGGGGGGAGATTGGTGTAATTTGTAAGTTGTATTCGTCAGCCAATGATGTAAACTACCTTCGAAATAAACAGACAGACAGACATATACAACGCAGAACTTCGTACATAAGTACATCAGTTCAGGTTGACATACCACATCAGCACAGAGACGCAACTGTCAGTTCAAATCCAAGAGTGATAGCAATAATAGAAGTATTAACCGTAATGGAGAAGATTAGGGTTCCAAGATAAATTTAGAAGGAGAAACATACAGATTATGAGGAATTCAGAAGGTTAGAATTAGAAAGAACACAAAGAGTGGATGCACCTGCGCCATTGCAAACGTTTCTGAGCCATGTTGTTCAAAGTCTCTAACCATCGGTTACTATCGTCTCGAGAACCCCAACCAGGTAGCATACATCTACCAACATGACTTAGCACAAATGCATGAAGTTACAGACAGGTTGACTGTGTTTTGGTTTGGCCGCTCCTAGCTTTCTTCCAACCTACTCCTAAACCACAAAACATAGCTCGTCGCGGCAGTCAGTGGTTGGGCATTCGTAATACATGTCCCAACCACCTCAACTGACGAAGTTTCACCACTTCATCTATTGGTTTGCCATCCCTACCTAGAACTCGTTTTCTAACGACAACATTGCTTATACGGTTGTCCCAGGAAACACGAGCAATGCTTCGGAGACATCGATGATCGAAGACTAGTAACCTAAGAAACAATCTGTATAAATATCTCGTTTTAATATTAAAAAGTGAACAAACAAACGATGACAAAAAAAATGATTATGACCAATATATGAATTACTACTATCAGTGTTATTATGAATAAAACTAACTGGGTTCACATCTAACAGCAGATCACCGGATTGTTTCATTATGCGATCACAAACATCAACAACTAGATCTTCAATTCGTTCTAATAAACCATTCAAATCGATAAATGGACATTCTGCTTCGACGTGATTATATTCAGATAAATGGCGCCGAGTTCTACTCTGAAAACACGGGGAGAAAATCGAATTAGCAGTAAACTTACAATGAAACTATAGATACATGTAGTAATACCTTTGAATCAAACATAAAGTAAAAATGAGACGGACGCAAAGTGTCAGTACCTGCAATGAACAACGAGTAGTACATACTTTGAAATCATTGAGAGCGATTGTGTGAAACGAAATGATAGCAGCTGGACATCTTCTATGAAGCACAAAACAGAGGTTTACAATTGCAGCTGTCGCAGTTTATAGTACTGCTTAATAAACATTACGAATGACTTAGCGTTTCGAGAATGTGCGAGCAGATACACGCAGAAACTAGTGGAGACAGGAAATGAAAACGATGGTTCCAAAACTAACAACCGATGTGGAGTTTACCATCGAAGAAGACGAAAGAGTTCCACAGTGGTCACAAAAGCTTAATTAAATCATGTAAATGGATTGATTGTTTTATTTGGTGATGTTTGGTTATTTCCATTTGACATTATAACAAAGTATGTTGATGCCTGACAACTCCTGTTACTCTTTGTGGAGCATGATCGCCAACCAGCATTCTTCCACCTACTCTGTCCTAGGCTTTCATTTTCAATTGTTGCCAAGTTTTATCCACTCTTTTCATGTCTGACTCTAATTCTCAGCGCAGTGTGTTCCTTGGTCCACCACTTTTCCTTTGGCACTGAGGGTTCTAAATGAAGGCTTGCCTCGTGACGCAATTAGCCGCTTTTCACAATATATGCCTTACCCGCCTCCAGTGCTTTTTCCTAATTTCTTGTTCGGCTGGAATATGGAATGTTCTCTCCCATGGTAGGTTGCTGCTGATGGTGTCTGACTAGCGGATCGTCAGTATCTTGCATAGACAACTGTTTATAAACACTTGTATCATCCGGATGATGCCTTTCGTAGTTCTCCAAGTCTCAGCTATATATAATAGAACAGTTTTGACATTGATAATGAAAATCCTGACTTTGGTGTTGGTTGACAGTTGTTTTGAGTCGCAGATGTTCTTCAATTGTAGAAATGCTGCTCTTGCTTTACCTATCCACTCCTTCACAACTGCATCAGATCCATCTTGCTCATCAATGATGCCGCCCAGATATGTAGATGTCTCCATACTTTCCAAAGCTTCTCCGTTAAGTGTGATTTAGTTGGTGCATGTTGTATTGCATCCGAGGATTTTGCTTTTTCCCTTGTGAGACGAGAGTATAAACGTTTCTTGCCATCACGTTTGTGTTAAAACAAATATTATTTCAAGCTTTTTAAAAAGGGTATTAGCGTTTAGTAGCTGCCAAGAGAAACATTATACAGGTTTGATCAACTCAGCGTTATTATAAACAACCGAAACGAGTAGAGACAGGTAGTTATGGTCTGTGATAAAGTGTGTTGAAGATTAGACGGGGATTACTTAGAATATGTATGGAATACCGTTAACTTAAAGCTATCAGTAGGCGTGATTTATTCCCTTTTCCTGGGATAGATAGATATAGGTAAACAAAACGTTAGCAGCTTGACAAACTTCATTACTTTGAGAGATATTTTTTTAGTACAAACCAAACCAGACCTGTAACAGCAAACGAAATTATAAACTCTGAGAAAAGGGAACAACCTAACAATTTTCGAATCGGAATCTAGACCACCACTAAAATTAGCGGTAAAACAGGAAAAGAAGATTGCTGGTAAAAAAAAAAGACTTACTTTCTCAGCTCGATAGCTACGGGTGATGCAGAAGCAGTCACCTACAGCAGGTATACATGTTTCTAAATACAGCTGAGATGACTGAGACATGAATGCAGTCTCACCAAAGTAATTCAAAGAAAATAGTGTAGAACCACCTTCAACTTGAGTTTGAACAAATGTTGGCGGTAAAACCTAGAGGCGAATGAGAGGAAGAAAGTACTCAGGAAAGTTTATTTCGAACAAACCAATAAATAAGGTATTTGAAACGGCAATCTACTTAAGTACAAGACCAGGTCCTTGAAAGGAGCGGGTTCGGTCTGAAAAGCTTGGAGGTAACAATCGTGACTATACTGCCGAATGACGTAAATGAGAATCACCAAAGAAGGGTAGGATTACTTAAGGCTGTACTGTATATTAAAGAACAGTACGGATGAAAATTTTGTAGAATAAAGTACTTGAAACTAGTAAGAAGAATATGATTGATTGGATTGTAGATATTTCCAGTATTGTTTTGACGGTCGATAACATATCAAACTGTAATTGATCTTGCAATAATAGTGACTGTTAATGATCCATTAGTCTTGACAACATTTTAAGTAAGAGCACATAGAATATAGGTGACAATACTGTTTGACAGTTTTACTGATTAGATAAATATCGAGAAAAAACAATGCACACTACTGTTCTTTCGAAAGCACTGCAAAAGAAGCCAAATGCAATGATAATTTGAGAAAAACCTTAAAATCACAAAGCAAGTTGCTTTGCTGACAGGAAACCAGTGCAATCAAGAAGATTGACGGAAATGTTACGCATAACAACGTAATTAGATACAACCACTGTGATATGTAGTACTTATGGCAGAGTTTATAAGTAGTATTCAGTGGATGTACAGTGGTGCCACTCTAAAATTACAACCAAAGAGAGAAGTCTCGGATACGGAGCGAATTGGGTGTTTTGGGAAATAGAAGTGTAGAAGAAAACAGCTAAGAATACGCTTGTTTTGCGAATGGATGTTTTACGTTAAATCGTACACTTTTTGGCTAATAGATTGTGTTTTCAAATAAACTGTTTTAACTTATCTGGGCTTCCGTTTCCGTTCATTTCAACACCATCATCATTAATCCATACTTAAGGATTACAAAGTTACTTTAATACAACAACCACAACAACTTTGCTTGATGATACACCAAACAGGAAGGAAACCTACACTATAGACAAATTGTATGAAAGTGACATACCTTTCATAGTATTAGATGTATTCAGAACTAGAAAACCTAAGCAGTCAGTCAGTTGCAACGTAGAACTTCGTACGTATGTACATAAGTTCATGCTGCCATACCACATTAGCACAAAGACGCAGATGTCAAATCAAATCCCATAGTGATAAAGGTAGTAGAGGTATAAATGGTAATGAAGAAGAATAAGGTTTGAAGATATTATTCAAGAAGTATGATTCAGTGAAATAAGGTTAGAAAGACAAAGGTAGAGGTGCTGATGAATCCAGAAGATTAGGATTTGAGAGAGATCAAAGAATGGATGCACTTGCGCCATTGCAAACGATTTTGAGCCATGTCGTCCAAGGTTTCTAACCATTGGTGACTTTCCTCTCGCGGACCCCAACCAGGTGCCTACATCTACCAACATCACTCAGTCCACTTGTCAGTGACTTCATGAATTTCTGCCATGTTTTGGTCTGGCCGCCTCTAGCTTTCTTCCAACCTACTTCTACACCACAAAACATAGCTCGTCGAGGCAGTCGGTGGTTAGGCATACGTAACACGTCCCAACCACCTCAACTGATGAAGTTTCATTACTTGATCTATTAATCTGCCATCCTTACCTAGTACTCGTTTCCTAACGACAGCATTACTTACTCGGTTGTCCCGCGATACACAAGCCATGCTTCTAAGACATCTATGATCGAAAACTAGTAACCTACGAACATCTACTCTTAACGGCCATGTTTCACAGCCATATAGGAGAAAACCTAATCACCAATGCAATACTCTGGTTTGTGCATTTTCACTATCATTCAGATGGATATGAGATTCACAAATTCACAGTTGATTTATTCCGATATGAAGCACCAGAAGATTATGATAATATCAGTAATTCACTTTCTGTTCGTGAAATCCAGATAAATTTACACTTAATAAGATTAAACAGAGTCGGAGACTTGAATTGTTGGATTTCGACTCAGTAGTCTAAAATGTTACACGAGATCTGAATATTGCGGTTGGGCACAATGATGCGACGTAAACGGTTTACAAAAACTAATCTTTATATATATATATCAAACGATTAGTAGGTGAAAGTATACAAAATAAACGAGATTACTGTTGTGACAAAACTAACCTCAACATAACCACGATCTATGTAATGTGCACGAAAAGCTGCCAAAGCAACACTGATTAGTCTGAGCACTTTCGCTGTCTAAAATGAAAATGAAACTTCAAAGTCAGTCAGTCAGTCAGTCAGATGCAACGCAGAACTTTGTACATAAGTACATCAGTTCATGTTGCCATACATAAGTAAAATATCAAAATTTTTTCAATGAAAATAATTGACATTAAACAAAAAACAAACAGATATATTCACATTTGTAGTGTTTTTCATACAATTCGCGAGTTTGAAATATCATCCCCTTACTATTCATCGGGTCTCTACAGTGATATATATATATTTATTTATATGAAATCGCTCCCAATTTAATTGTCACTATTTTCTATGTGTTAATGTATAGTGTGATAACTTGCATTGATAATGCATACACTGCTTAACAGTTGATTGACTTTTTGGAAGTAATTAAAATGTAAAAAATATTTTTATAGAAAAAGTGTGCCGTGGGGCTAGTAAATAGTGGAATCCTGTTTTGAAATAATGTGTTTAAGAATTCCTAACTAAGGTATAGTTGGTTCTCTTAGAAAATCTAAGCATGCTTAATGATTATGTATGCACAAAAAAAGTTGAATATCACTTACATTCTCGCCTCGAATAACTAAATGTCTATTGTCCAATTGAGTGTCTATATCACTTTCTACAGTTAGCACAGAGTCAACACCACCAGATGGTGCTTTACCAATTACTGACCAATAATCAGCAATCAATTCAATACCACCAATGGCTGATTTACCAGCTGGCAATTGTTTTACCACTCCATAAACTTCAATGGTAGACTCTGGTGATAGTGTGATTGCATCTTGAGTTAGACACTGAATAAGAAGAAGAGGAAGAAGAACGTAGTAGTAAAAAGAAATGCAAAAACAATTGAATTGAAGGTAGTTGAATTTAAAAAAAAAAATAGATTAACAAGTCATGAGTTAATAATTAACAATACTACTAAGTTAAGCAATCTATGAATCAAACTATGTTTGAAATCAAAAGTTGAAATCCAGTCTTTGTAAGCTAGTTGCTGAAAATTAAGAAGGCTAATGACATGCTCATACCAACAACAAATAGATAAATATTATAGAATAATTTAGTGAACCAATTAGAAATGACCGAATGAGAAGGCTATTTGATGACCATTGGAAAATGTTCTAAAAGACAAATACATATCAATAGTCAAGAAATGGCTTCCAAGGTGGAATCAGCACATATCTGTCTGTGCACAGATTTCGCGACCCACACATCATAACATACAGTAGACAGCATTGATGTCACACACTTTAAATGTATTTACAAGACAACTGTTCACAGTGAACAATGTCAATAGTTTGAAGATAATGCATCATCGACTTTGATCCTTGACTGACCGTAAAAACATTAAGTTTAAAGCCGCTGTAATAAATTATTCTTTTATGCAATTTATCAGGAAGCTACAACTGTCGGTGATGCCGGACTTCGTCAAAGAGGTATTGATTAGCATTACTTTTTACAACAACAAATGCAAGAGAAAACAACCAGTGTAGCAGCAGCAGGTCTCAACATATATAAAAGGGAAAGTAAGATTCTACGATACAACACAACATGCGCCAACCAAATCACTCTTGATGGAGATTCTTTGAAGGACGTTATCACCTTTACACATCTTCGCAGCATCATTGACAACCAAGATGTAGATGTCAAGGCACGGATCGGCAAAGCAAGGATTGCATTTCTACAATTGAACAACATCTGGAACTCAAAACAACTAGCAACAAACACCAAAATCAGGATTTTCGATACAAATGTCAAGACAGAGTTCTATTACATGGAGCAGAAACTTGGAGAACTACCAAAGCCATCATCCAGAAGATTTAAGTATTCGTTAACAGTTGTCCACGCAAAATACTTCAGATCCGTTGGCCAGAAACCATCAGCAACAATCTACTGTGGGAGAGAACAAACCAAATTCCAGACGAGAAAGGAATTAGGAAAAAGCGTTGTAAGTGGATAGGACACACACTGCAGAAAGCATCAAACTGCTTAAACACATTGAATGAAATGCTTTAAAATTGATTGCAGTAGTGTAAATGTATCCGCAAATGTCTTATTTCTCAACTTGATTCACTCAAAGAAACAAAAAAAAACGTCTATCACTATACAAAACTTACCAGGTCATTTGAAAAAACACACTGCACAAATCCAGTACCATCACGAAGTATAATAAACATTAAAGTTTTACTCTGACGACGTATTCGATGCACCCAACCATATACATGAACACGTTTATCGCATAAACCTTGTAAAGCACGAACTTTACATTCTACTTTAGATAATTCAGTGTTTAAAGTCAGTTGAACATCCATTGCTTTGCTAAGATCACCATTTTCAGCTGATGGCTAGGAAAAGAAATGTAACAAATATAATCTAATAAGAACGGAAAAAATTACGTAGACGGTAATTTATTTACACTGTACGAGGTTGTGTCCTTGACTTTGAGCTATACAATGTCAGTGAAGTTTATCGATTTTGCTCAGCTATTCAAATTAAAGTAGGCCGAGGTGGATTCGAACCCTTACTTACTTACTTACTTACGCCTGTTACTCCCAATGGAGCATAGGCCACCGCCCACCAGTTTTCTCCAACCAACTCTGACCTGGGCTTCTCTCTCCAGTTCTGTCCAATGTTTGTTCATTCCTCTCATATCTTTCTCTATTTCTCGACGTAATGTGTTCCTTAGCCTTCCTCTTTTCCTTTTGCCTTGAGGGTTCCATGTGAGGGCTTGTCTCGTGACGCAGTTAGGTGCTTTCCGCAATGTGTGTCCTATCCACTTCCACTACTTCCTGATTTCCTCCTCCACTGGAATCTGGTTTGTTCTCTCCCAAAGTACGTTGTTGCTGATGGTGTCTGGCCAACGAATACGAAGTATTTTGCGTAGACAACTGTTAATAAACACTTGTATCTTCTGGATGATGGCTTTGGTAGTTCTCTATGTTTCCGCTCCATACAGTAGAACTGTCTTCACATTTGTATTGAAAATCCTGAAAGTTGTTTGGAGTTGCAGATATTTTTCAACTGTAGAAATGCAGCCCTTGCTTTGCCAATCCACGCCCTCACATCTGCATCGGATCCACCTTTCTCGTCGATGATGCTGCCCAGATATGTAAAGGTGTTAACGTCCTCCAAGGCATCTCCATCAAGAGTGATTTGATTGGTGCATGTTGTGTTGCATCGGAGAATTTTGCTTTTTCCTTTATGTATGTTGAGACCTACTGCTGAAGCTGCTGCTACACTGGTCGTCTTCTCTTGCATTTGTTGATGCGTGTGAGATAGAACAGCCAGGTCATCCACGAAGTCCAGCTGCGTCCTAACTGTCTAGTTGATACCGTGCTTCGCTCCAGACGTCGACGTCTTCATAATCCAGTCGATCACCAGGAGAAAGAGAAAGGGTGAGTGTAAGCAACCTTGCTTGATACCGGTCTTCACCTCAAAGGAGTCTGTTAGCTGTCCTTCGTGTACGATTTTGCAGTTGAATCCATCATAAGAATCCCGTATGATGTTAACTATTTTCTCAGGCACCCCGTAGTGTCGAAGAAGAGTCCACAGTGTTTTCCTATCCACGCTATCGAATGCTTTCGAACACATTATCTACTAAATAAAAGTTGTAATTCAACCGAAAAATTACACTTGGAAGTGCACAAAACATTAAAGGACAGCTTTCACTACTAACTTAATGTTGGTTTATTGTAAGTGATTAAATCGAGTTTGGATACGATATAAAATGAATAATACATATATATATTGTGGTCTTTCTACATGGCAATTAGATGAATATTAAAAAATGGTGGGACAATATGAGAAATAGTAGTGAAGGTTCAGTTAAAAATATCTTCTATGATTTTTCTAAACATCTTTGTAATTTAGATGTGCTATTTTATTGTTTAATTTTTACGTGACTAATCTATCAAAGTTAATATAATAAGCTTTAATGCAACTCATTTTTAGGTACTGACTACCACTTGTGTGCTAGGACCAAAGAAGGTGGGACAGGGTTTGAAGTCACAACCTACTAAGTGAAAGTCAAACAATTTAATCACTAAGTCAGCTCTTCACGAAAAGATCATTAACTACAGTCGAACCACATTATTTGCTATGGTCGCTGCGCATAAACAAAACATTTTAGTGATGAGACTGTGCTTGTAGGAGATAGGTTTCCAGTTAACCTATCAGTGAATAATATTGAATCACGCTAAAAAAATATATATATTTTGTGTAGGATAGGATTGATACTATCAGGATGGGCAAAGAATAAACGAAAGTTTTACATGGGGTCCCATAGATATGGTTGCAAAGTGTGCCAACAGTTTGATGATCCCTACAGACTATGAACTTTGCACCAAGTTACCGAAGTGATATGCTCAATGTAAGCATCTAGTAAGGTCTTTGTTGTCAATATTTGTTTCTTTATACCCACAAATAATAGTCATTATTTTGCTACTGTAGGTGCGGTACCTAAACTCGTGAGAACAAAGGAGTTTGAACAGCTGTGAGTTGTAGTCACTAAAATGGTGTACACAATTATTTACATACTAATTGTATTTACTTTAAATATGCAGACAAAAGAAATTTAGAGAAATGTAATAGTTGTATGTTAGATATGACAATAACTGGAGACCGAAGAACACACTGAGTTGCGTGTAAACAACAGGTTAGACTTACTTTTATCTGTGGCACCTTTTCATGTTTTCTTTCTTGAATATGATATTGTTTCATTATCTTTTTTAATTTAGATTTAGATACGACATCCCACATTTCGTCCCCAGCACCATCAACCCAGATATGTGTATCTGCTTCAATTTTTCCATCTAACTTGATGATAGCCTGAAGAACCGTTTTCAGAGGAGCTTTTTCTGTTCCATCTCCGGTTGTATCTGAACCGCGCTTTTCAGAAGTATATATCTGCATAGTGATATCTGTCCAGTTGAAGTCTAGTAGACACAGAATGAAAGCATTGATAACAACGTTTACGAATTACTCGATGAACAGTGTATGGTGAAAAAATAATGTTAGCCATAACACGTATTACCATAAAATATTCCATCTGATTAAATGTAACAAATTATGGGATGATGTAAACAGGAAAGCTCTTGGAGAAAAAAACGATACCCAGAAGTCATTACACAGTTTTCTATTTCAGCCTACCCCTGAGCTATTACAAATGGTTTTAGTCTATACTGAGCCTTGTTGTGTCTTTATCCGAACTAGAACGACCGAAAGACATCACCAACGTAATTTAGATCAGCCTAATAACCACACGAAATGGGTTTAAAAAAAACGGTAATGTTACCCCTTTTCTAATTTATGATTAATCAAGCATTTGTTTTGGAAGGACAAAAAACCGTTGTAGAATCCCACTTTATGTTCCGGGAGTTCAGTGTCAGTCACGTATACCGAGGTTGAGTATCTACATTTACTACTGAAAATGCACCTGAAATTTGTTTAGCTTAGGTATCTGTTAACTTCAACTACTAGTTTGTAGGACTGGGTATTAAACAACAGGCTCAGCTGGTGAACAGCGGTGTAACAGCAGATATATGTCCTGGTTGCCATATCATGAGCCACCAGAAATCAATGAACAAAGCAAAAGAATAGAAACTATGAGAGCATACCAGTATCTCTACACAAAGTACAAACAAATGAGACATATAGCTTTGTAGCATATGCACGTGTATCACAAGGCTAGAATAATAGTTAGAGAACCACTGAAAATCAGGAAGCTGTTCTGCTTTAACATGAACACCCCCAGCCCCACCAGAGACAGGGTTCGAAATCTTAATCTTCAGATCACCAAGTTTGTCCAATTTAACATTCTTACGAATAGAATTTGCAGCGGCTACAATCCTGCTAGCGTAAACGAAACCACCTATGGGACGCAAATAGGCAATGATTTTTATCTAGCTTGAAGATAATCCGTATAGTGAGGGAGTGCGCAAGGAGTCGTTCAAGGCTCTATACACGTGTGAAGGATTTTAAGGTCGGAAACAGTAAAGACATTAGATGAACTTACATTCAGTAGGCAATATTATCAGATAATAGTAGCAGTAACACAAATGTGACGTTTAAACAATTCGATGGTCAACAGTAGAACCTTGTCGTCAGATTTCGGAATGAAAGCTGTTCACTTCTAAACTCAACCGCGCTTTTATTTACACGACCTTGGAGGGCCCGACTAGACAGCGGTCGTTCCGAATTTGATATGCTTAAGGACGGTTTCAAGTGTGTAGGTTTGTCGGATCTCAGGTTTTAAGATATGAATATAATCTTTTGAAATCTTGCGACCACATCAAATGTATTTTCTTCTTTTTAGTAAAAATCGTGACTGATGCTTGTTAATATTCCGAGTCAACCATGGAGCTACATTCAATTTAGAAAGGACTGGATGCTAGGTAGCCAATATTAGTCTTATCAATGTTGGTCGCTCAGTTGATCCAAATTATTTCTGGTAGATGGTGCCTTAACCACTTGTCGAGATAACGAAAATGAACTTTTTGTTTTGTCAGTTCTCGTTTTAGGAAGCCAAGAAAAGTGAGAGTGTATCAGGTGCAACTCTGTCTCTAAAGTAATTTGAGATTTGATTGAGTCACCCTTGTTCCTTCAGCATGATAAAGGAAGTAAGTTTAATTTAACTTGCCTCTTCCTGAATACAGGAACTTAGTGATTCAGAGAATTATCTGAATAGCAGTTCTTTGAAATTTCTCCAGCAGCCCACCTATTTTGGGCTGCTTGTATACAATATTCAAGTTAACGGCAAAAATACTGTATTTAGAGTCAAAAGTATTTCAGCATGTACCTGGCTAAAAGCTATACGTACTGTTTTCCTGGACCTAAAAGCTGCATTTGACTCTGTTGATCGTGAGGTTCTGTGGCAGTGTCTGTCATTGAAAGGTGTACCAAAGAAGTACATTAACCTCATACAAGCTCTCTACTCGAATACCACTGGTCGAGTGCGAGCTTATGGCTAACTGTCATCGGAATTCTCTACATCAAGTGGTGTCCGTCAGAGATGTCCACTTTCTCCATTCTTGTTTAATTTTATCATAGATATGCTCCTAGAAATAACCTTATCCTCGTCTGAATTTTCAGGAGTAGACCATCTACCATTTGGCTCGCTTATTGACTTAGAATATGCCGATGACATTGTCCGACTTGGTGAAGACGATGACAAAATGCAGAGTCTTCTGACTACCCTAAGCAACAATGCAAGCATGTTCGGGATGCGGTTTTCTCCCTCGAAATGCAAAATGTTGCTTCAAGATTGGGTTACATCGGCACCTGAACTACTGATAGGTAGTGAAGTAGTCAAGAGTGTTGACCGCTTCACTTATCTTGGGAGTCTCATCAGTGCCGATGGCCTAGTGACTGACGAAATCTCAGTGCGGATACAGAAGGCTCGATTGGCTTTTGCCAACTCGCGTCACTTATGGCGTAGGCGTGATATCCGTTCGCTAACCAAAGGACGGGTGTACTGTGCAGCATTTCGCTCTTACTTAATGGCCGTGAAACATGGCCAGTAAGAGTAGAAGACATTCGTCGGTTATTGGTTTTCGATCATAGGTGTCTTCGAAGCATTGCTCGTATACCGTGGGACAACCGAGTAAGCAATGCTTTCGTTAGGAAACGAGTACTAGGCAAGGATGGCAGATCAATCGATGAAGTGGTGAAACTTCATCAGTTGAGGTGGTTGGGACATGTGTTGCGTATGCCCATTCACTCGAAGAGCTTTGTTTTGTAGTTTTGGAATAGGTTGGAAGAAAGGTAGGGGCGGCCAAATCAAAACATGGCAGAAATCCATGACGTCATTGACGAGTGGACTCAGCCATTTCGGTAATTGTCGACTACCTGGTTGGGGTCCGCGAGATTATAATAATCGATGGTTAGAGATCTTGAATGACATGGCTCAAAATCGTTTGCAATGGCGCCGGTGCATTTATTCTTTGTGTCCTCTCAAATCCTAATCTTCTGTATTCTTCAACACCTCTAGTTTTGACTTTCTAAACTTTTCTCACTGAATCATACTTCTTGAATAATATCTTCTAATCCTAACCTCTCCTATTACTTCTAATACCTTTACTACCTCTTCTACTATTGGATTTGAATTGACAGTTAAATCTCTGTGCTGATGTGGTATGGCGACTTGAACTGATGTACTTATGTACGAAGTTTTACGTTGCATCTGACTGACTGACTGACTATATGTACTGACCACAGGGTTATGAAGCTTCAGTGGCGATGGCGTTGCGGTTGACTATGATTACTTCTACATACTAATTACGAGCCCGTCACAGAGAAGATAAGTTAATTCATTCAAAAGAATATATTCGCTGGAGATCTTGTGGTACCGAAATCGTGCCAGAAAAGAGAGGCGAAATGACAGAGAGAATGGAACCAAAATGGCAGCAACAAAAGGGAAATTTTGCGCGTACAGAGTGTTATAAACAAAGAGGTTCAGTAAAACAATCACTGGTATGCCAGGCTATAATAATGAGTGTTTATATGAAACCAATTGCGTTCTCTTCATAAAAGTGGATTCACTACAACACCTCTGGCAGCTATCACACTACAGTTTAGATGTTTCCAAGACTTGGCTACTGAAGACTCATCATGTGTTTGGACAGCGGTTAGCTCAGTGTTTGCTATTTTTGCATACACACTTTGGTGACCAATATGTACCATGATGCATTCGGAAACGTTTATTTGCAGCTGCATAATTCTGGCCAATTCTGATAAATTCTATAGGTTATTTCTAAGCTGTAGATTATCATCTCCGTTACTTATCTCTCTCTATATCTGGTAACTTGCGTATATGTTTTACTGATCTCTAGGTATGCTTAAAACCAATATGGGTTCACCTTAGTCGAAATACGAGCGTTAGTTATTTCCATAATTATTTGTAGTTATGCTACAACTATCCAATCAAACTAGTTTAAGCGTTCACCATGTGATCTGATCTGACGTGCCTGTGAAATATCTTGGTTGTAAATGACCTATTAATTGAAAGACAATATTATCCTTTTATATGGATGTGACTCATAGTTTTATTCATTTCCATTGGACACGCTATATTGGTCGGTATGTTTGCTCGTTTCACTTGGCAACTGCAATTTCTTTATTCACTGTACTAATCTAATTGCTATTATCTTTAGAATCAGATAAAGTTTGAAACTAAATTGTTCTTTTTTAAACTACTGCATTCCAATAGACTCTGTGCTCGCCAGTATTGCGTTTACAGTTCTAGAAGTAGATCCGTAGGACAAATTAAATGCTACGACGAGAACAAAACAATGATCAAGCGTCCAGGTAGGCTACTACGATCCCTCGACCCGATCGTACCAGCAAGAAGTCTTGATATAGTGTACAACGTGTACTTACAAATACCCAGCCAGCACACTATAAATGCAAGCACTGAAATTGCGTTTATTTATACTCTATAGAGTTGTCCTCGAGATAGTAAAAAAAAATAGCATACTAAAATTACACAGTAACCAATCACAGCCAAGGATTTTCCTAGGGGGGAGGGGTGATTTCAAGGTCAACTTATCGTTCCATGAAATAAGTCCGAAGTAAAGATATTTATCAAACGAGTTCTGGGGATCTAACATCCCCAACACTCCTCCCCTTTTTAATAGCGTGTGCTCCTAGGGTCGACTTGCATCTTGACTGTCGTTCGGGAACGGAGATCAGATTACGGCTGAGTTTCTTCTCGTCGGTGAGGGTCTGATTGTAGGTTGAATGTATCAAGTAGGAAGTCAAGGGAAGTCTTTCTGCTCTTGATGGACAATCTGGCGCTAGCTGTTTGCGTATCTGGTTTCAATGGCGTGATCACTTACCACCTCCTGCCTCTACTTCGTACATAACGCGCTCAACTCTTCCACAGGACTACGATTCGTTCTGTAGTCGCGGGCAAACACAGGGCATCCCACTTCGTAAGCGGGTTGTCTTTGCGGCTTTGTCTCCACTGATGTTGATGCATTAGTCGGATGCATTGGGCTGAGGATCGTTTTCAGTCATCTTACAATATGGATTTCCTCTGGAGACTTTTGCTACGGTAACAACTCATTTGGTGTTGTCCAATTGACGTGCAAGAAATTTCGCAACGCGTCGGCTGGTGTCCCGTCGCATTTTGACTTAACCAATGCTCCTTTAAACGTATCCACAAACCTTTCCGCTTGCCCATTCGATTGCGGGTGGTATGGTGGCGAGCGTAAGTGTTTAATGGCTAGACGTTGACAGAAAGTTTGGAATTAGGAAGAGGTAAATTGAGAGCCATTGTCAGATACGATCACATCTGGTATGTCATTTCGAGAGAAAATTTCAGTGAGGAGCCGTATTGTCTTAGTTTTAGTGGGCGACATAACGGGGCAGATTTCTGGCCATTTTGAGAAGGCGTCGACGACAATTCAATACATAGTTCCATTGATTGGACCAGCAAAGTCGACATGTATCCTGGACCAAGGATGCTCAGGTTTGGGCCACGAAACCGGCAGAATTTCGGCATTCATCTTTGCCGCCTGCTGACACCGTATGCATTTTCCAACCAACGCTAAGACATGTTGATCCATGAAGGGCCAGAATGCATAACTCTTGGCTATGGACTTCATTCGTTTAACCCCAGGATGACCGAGATGGAACTTTTTGAGCACTTTCGCTCGAAAAGATTCTGGCAACACTACTCCTTCATCAAACATCAAACAATCGTTCACGATGCATAGTGGATCCCACCGCTGATACAGTTGTTTCATGTCACCATCAAACTTTTTCGACGGCCAACCGTTAGTGACATATTTCATCATCATCTTGATGGTGAGGTCGTTTCTAGAAGCATTTTGTATGTCTGTTGCAGACACCGGTAATGCGCGAACTGCGGTTGTCAGATAACATTCTGCGTGGTCTTCTACTGACAGAGATGCGATTACCATGTTTTCCTCAGCCGCTTCTTGATCATTTATGAGTCGTGACAAAGTGTCTCCCTGACCGAATTGTAGAGTGCGTCGATATTGGATTTCGAAATCATACCCCAAAAACACCAAGGCTCATCCCTGAAGACGATTTGCAGAATGGGCTGGAATGCCAGACTTTGAACCAAATATTGCTAGCAAAGGCTTGTGATCTGTGAGGAGCGTGAATCTCCGACCGTACAGAATCTTGTGGAAACGGCAAACAGCAAACATAAGTGCAAGAGCTTCTTTCTCTATCTGGCTATATTTGTTTTCTGCCGGGGTTAGTGTACAGGATGCATGCATAACGGCTTTTTCTGACGCGTCTGGAAGCTCGTGTGAAATAACAGCACCTAGGCCATATGCTGAAGTGTCTGCTGCTACGATGATCGGCATGGATCGATCGTAGTGTGTTAATAACAATTCCCAGCTAAGTATGAACTTGAGTTTACCAAAAGCTGCATCACACTTTAGTCCAATTCCAAGTGCTGTTCTTCTTCAACAGACAATTCAATGGAGCATATATATCATGCATCGAAGGAAGAAACACTGATTAATAACGGGTTAATCCGAGAAAAGAAAAATTCCGGGACATTAGTGGGAGTGGGCATCAGTTTGATAGCTCGGATGTTCTCAGGATCCGATCTGCGACCATCGGCACCGAAGATGAATCCCAAATACTTTACCGACTGCAATAAAAACTGGCATTTTTCTGGGCGTAACCGGAAACCATTGTCACTGATTCATTGTAGTACCAATGTCGTGCGTTCCCGTGGCTGTTCTAATGTCCTCACAACAATTAAGATGTCATCGAGATAAGCTGCAACCCCTGAGATATCTGATAGGATAGTATCCATTAGTTGTTGGAAGATAGATGGGGCAGTCTTAAATCCGAAAAGCAGACGGTTGTACTGAAACGAACCACGATGAGTATTGACAGTAAGCAGCTCTTTTGATGCTTCATCTACTTCCACTTGCAAATAAACATGAGCTAGATCGATCTTTGTGGAAAACTTTCCCCCATTCGGCATAGTGAAAAGATCTGCGGGAACTGGCAGAGGATAATGATGCTGTTCCAGAGCTGCGTCGAGACCTGTAGAAAAGTGTTCACGAAAGCGTCAACTTTTAATGGCTGATAAAAGGTCATGAGAATGAAGCTTATCTAACAGGTTGAACAGATTGAATTCCTTGTTGGCCACATCGTCCAGGGTATGTAGGGAAGTGGTTGTATGAACTGAAGGGTAGGTCATCTTTATATATATATATATATATATATATATATATATCGCTCAAGTAGTTTGGAAACATCTTAGCTTTTCCATAATCATCTTTCGCATACGATGTGGTACTACTGTTTCAACATAGTGCTACGATGCTGTACCTTCGCTAAATCCGTTTATTAATTTACGAGTGTAAGTGTTTTCGTTATATTTCAGACTGTTTGACAAGGTTTTCTTGAGGGTCGAAACACAAATCCGTCGAGCTTCTGGATAGCGAAATTCGTCCCATCAGTACCGAGTATCCTAAATCTTTCCCATATTCTTTTGATTCTACTGAGAAGGGTGAGAACTTGCTTGCTGAGCTACTGTGAAGTGTTTCTGCGATTCTTAGCGTGGTCCAAAATTGTACTTGCAGTAACCTTTATATACAAATTTCCAAATACTTTCTAAGCAACTTTCATGAGGAACT
Organism: Schistosoma turkestanicum; assembly: GCA_944470395.2. NCBI lineage: Eukaryota > Metazoa > Platyhelminthes > Trematoda > Strigeidida > Schistosomatidae > Schistosoma > Schistosoma turkestanicum. The sequence goes on from OX103977.1 coordinate 5,779,020, forward strand.
GGTTCTATTGTCCAGTCTACTGAGTGTGTTGAGTGCATAATTTCCTGCATGTTTGCTTTCCAAGTGTTTGGTCTGGCCACAACTGATACATCATGATTGATACAGATTTAAAAATCAAAGAGTAGAACTGCATGATCACTCCTAACTAGATGTCGGATATAATCAAGGTTTCAAGAGTCATCCTCAAATGGACCAGTGTGAAACCCAGTACGAATAATTCAGAGTCCGGATTTCGCCCTGTTGTATCTTTTATATGTTGTACTGGGTGAAATAAAACAACCACGTTAAATAGTTTGTGTTGGAAAGAATTTGTCGGTTTTTCAATCCTTAGGTTTTCCCAGTTTACAGGGGATGAACTTATGTCCTTCTCTGATTAAAAGTGGAAAACTGAAAACGACCTGGTGAGCTTGCATTACAAGACCCCATTCACTTCACATTTCGGTCTGCGATAAACTAAGTGAATCATCAGCTCCTCTCCTTTGCTTTTCTGGCGGCAGCTAACTTATCGGAACGTTCCACTTCATGTTAATAATGACGGTAAAAGGGATAGTATTTCTAATAAATATGGGTATTTCATTTTTAATATTATTGGTTCTATTGTCTCCAGCTAGTGTGGAAATCTGAAAATCGAGTTCTTTGATGTCTACGGGTTGGATCAACCATTAATTCTGGTTTAACAGAGTCTATCTCTACATGTAACTGTACGTACACCGATCGCTTGTCGTATAGGTTCCGGGTATTATTATGACATACCCGAAGACTATACAGGTAACGTTTTGCAGCACCCGAATCGGCCTCGCCATCATTCCTTGTTAATGCTCAGCTACCATCAGATTCATAACTCTAAGATCTTTCTTTTCAAATCTAATTTTAACCTTAGTTTCTGGTACATATGTTCATTATTTCCTGAACCAAAAACACTTGTAAATCAAACTCCTAATGATGGCAACCTATCAATATAAGCCTTGGTATTGTTTGTTTCAAAGTCCTGATCAGTGAAAACTTACTGAACGAGGGCTTATACCATCTTAATGATGGGTTTCTAGTTCATTTGGAGCCGCCTTACATCCTATTTGGCGAGGCGAGGCACTGAATGCTTTCTATAGGCGGAAAGGAGAACCTTGCATAAGTGGAAGGTCTTTCTGAAGGATTTGAACCATAGTGCTTCTTGACACTGAGAAACAGGTGCACTGCCAAGGTTCGAAGTGATAGGAGACACTTTCAAGCAAATCTAGCAGCCAAGTACAAGCAAACCCGGAATATATCTTTAGGTTCACGATTAAAAGAAAACCTATGATTTCGGGTGTTTGTGTCTTCAAACTTCCTTACGAAGATGGACTCCAGAACTCGGAATTATTCCTTCTGACTTTCAGGAGAATCAGAGGTTATCTGACGATGGCATATAACATACTGAGCACGCCAAAAAATTCCAACAGGATCTTCTTGTCGAAATAAAACCACTGCGTCCGTTGAGATAATCTTCAAAATATTGTGCAACGAAGTGCGAATACCCGAGTTCGTGCACAACTGTTCTCGTTAAGAGTTTCCACAAACTGGACTGATCTCCCAGCTGAGGTGGGCTCAACTCCCTCAACGGATAACTCCAAGAAAAAACTCGATAAACACGCAGTCATATAAGGGTTATCATCTTCCTTGTTGGTCATCTGTGCCTGGTGCATGTCTCAAATCTTGCATCTTGTTGTTATTGTCGTTTCCTCAGATTCCTTATTCTATCTGGCCTATTTTCTCTGTTTCCTCTTGTAGAATCCTTTTTGAATGTTTTGCTTTTTGGAAAATCCCTCCATGTTTACATATTTTTGTTATGACATGACTAACTCTTTCCGCTGACATTTTCGGTATTTTATTTGATTCCAATTTGAGAATTTATCATTGTATATTGTTATTATTTCTATATTTTGTACTTATATTGAAGTTTTTGTGTTTGCTTCTGAACTGTATATATGTTGTTTAAATTTGATCTTTAATATGGCTACAGCCATATTTGGATTGATACAGTGTCGGTTGGACTTAACGTCACTTATTCATCTTTGTCTTGGATACTCTTCGGAGTAATTGTAACCTGGAAGGTGCATCAATTCCAGACCGTTTTCTCCTAGAATTGTTGTGTTTTCTGGACCTTGAATTGGGAGATACGCTTTTGGATTGCACTTATTGGAAACCATTTGAACCGCTACGGTAGAAATCCATTTATACCTCTCACTCGCTTATACTTCTGTCTTGTCTCACAATATTTACTTCCGGTTAATTAACTTATTTACTTATTTATTCGTTTACTCATTCGTTTAATATGACGGCTGATAATGATCAGAAACCCTAAAGCCATGGAAATAAACACACTCACTCAAATCGCGGGACATCCAAATTCATCAATAACTGACTAGAAATGGTGCAGTCGAGTGGCTAGACCACCATCCATCGGATACTTTCAAATGCCTGGAACCGTACTGTTATAACAAGTATCAAGTGCCAAGACACCAATCAATTTATACCAGTGCGTGGAACAGATAACGGATCAACAACAGCGAAAGAAGCTACAGGGAAAGGAAACATGTAGAAACCATATGGTATAACGAAGAGGTTACTTGAAACTATTAGAACGATCAGTCAAGGAAAACTGTCTACCTTCAACCGACACTGAAAGAATCCAAAGGCTTTACCAAGGAGAAATATTGGGTGGTAGGTTACTATGATAATTAGAAGTATTTGTATCTAAGTATCAAGAACTACGAGATGAGCACAAACGAATGTACTGTATTTAGAATTCGAAATCAAGCATTCAACAACAACCAAGAATTCACTAGTTAATTCAAACACCACATCCTCCACAGCTTAAATTGGAATCCAAGTGTCTGTAATCAATTGTATGTCTTCTTCTCAAATTCATCCTGTGTCTGTCCGACAGTGTATTGGATAAAGACTCTGTATTATCTAGAATGCTCTCATTAGTATTAGAATTAACAACCGAAATTGGAACAGACTCACCTGGTTCCTGGAATTGTAATTGATCAACATGTCGATTGTGTGTACTTAAGTCATTGATATCTAGAAGTCGCACCATAGATTTCCCGACATTCTTCAGAACAATCCCCGTGGATGGTTGAAGATCATTGCCACTATAACATGTAACTTCTGCAGACTCCAAACATCTCATATTCGACCGAAGAATTCTTCCTTTTAATAGCTTTGATGGAGTCTCTTTCGTCACCGAATGTCTGGCATTTCTATATTGCAGTAGAAAGGTATCTACTCCCCTCACCAGCTCATTAAATGTTGAGGTGACAATAGAATCAATAGCAGTTTTCAACGTCCTGACAAAATTTTCTGCCTGACCATTGGAACAAGGATGTCTGAGAGCAGGAAACAGATGTTTGCACCCTATACCATTTAACCAGGTAGTGACTGCATCTGCAGCAAAATGAGAGCCGTTGTCAGTCATTAACACCGTTGGAACCCCTTCCCGACAAAACACCTTTCTTAATGCTTGAATTGTGAAGTCAGAATTTGGTGAAGTTGTGAAAAAACTTCAGGCCACTTTGAAAAAGAATCAATGACTGCAAGCGCATAGTGTTTGCAGAGAAACGGGTCACAATAGTCTGCATGAATTCTCTGTCAGGCCTCCGACGATACTGGCCATGGAGTCCATTGCGAATGGTGATTTTTCAGCTTATGACACTTTACACAATTGTTTGCTGTACGACAAATATCTGCATTTATCTATGGCCACCAACACGTGAGCCTCGCCAACGACTTCATTGTCTCAACACCTAAATGTCCACTATGAAAATCTTCCAGGAGAGATTTACGCGATAAAGGAGGAATAACAACCCGAACATTTAAACACAAAATACCATCAGGAGTAGTGGATAGCTCATTCCGCTTTGAAAAATAGATAGGGAATCTACGTTTCAGATTAGCATTCCAACCTTTCCGTATAGCATTAAGTATACATCCAAAATTTCTACGAGTTTCTCTAATGAGATATTGACGTTTCAGTGGTAAAGGTTGCACCAACAAACAGTCTGAAGTATTAACAGGTTTATCTTGTAATGACTGTCGAGAAACGTAGTCAAAATGTTGAATTTGTTTGGCAATCCTGTGCTGAACCGTATAGTCGTAGGCACTCAAAGCAATACTCCATCGTTGAACCATAGCAGCTGAGGCACGTGCTAAGGATTTTTCAGGATGATAAATAAACTGCAAAGTCTCATGATCAGTAACAATAGTGAATTTCTTTCCGAATAAATATTTATGAAGTCTTTTAACAGCCCAAAACATAGCTAATACCTCTCGCTGAGTCTGTGAATAGCCTTGTTCAGTAACAGTAAGTTTGCGTGGAACACAAATAACTGGTCTACCTTCCTGTTCCAAAACTGTGCCAATACCCACAGGTAATGCATCAGTGACAAGCACAGACTGTACACTAGGGGAGTAAGTTTGAAGAACAGCATCACTTTGAAGAAACTTTAGTAGATTACGTGAGCGTGACTCTTGTTCCTCATCCCATTTGAATGAATTGAATGTCAAAATATTAAATAAACAATTTGCACGACAAGAAAAATTAGGAATAAAACGGGAATAGTATTGAAGAGCACCCACTAGTGAACCTAGTTCCATAAGATTTTTTGGAGACGGTGCATTTGTCAGTGGAGCTAGTCGTTTCATATCTGGTCTAAAACCATTACCATCAACTAGGTATCCAAGACCTTCAAAACTAGATACACAAAATGAACACTTATTTGGATTTACTGTAATATTCTTCTCAATTAAACGACGCAGTAAAGCAATAAGTCTCTGGTCATGAACTCCATTATCAGCACCATGAACAATCAGATCATCTTGATAAACTTCGACACCTTCAAGATCATTAACCACCCTATTCATAACTTCCTGGAATATGGCTGGAGAACAACTTAGCCCAAATGGAAGGAAATTGTATTTAAACAGACCAAAAGAAATATTAATTGTGGTCAAAATAGATGAGGATTGATCTAAAGGGATTTGAAGATAAGCATCTTTTAGGTCAACTTTCGAGAACACTTTAGAACCATGAAGTCGATTTAGGATATCTTCAGCCTCTACCGTCGTGCATGTTTGCTTCAACAAACGGGAGTACAATGTTAGTTTATAGTCACCACATATTCTAGGAGTCTTGCCATCCGATTTCAGTGGCGTAAAAATAGGATTACCCCACGCAGAATACCGAACCGGTTCAATTATGCCTTTTGCACACAAGTCATTCAAGGTCTTATGCACTGCATCTCGAAGACCAAAAGGAATTATTCGTCTTTTGAGAAAAACTGTATCGCCCTGTACTTGAAGTTTTATGGGCTGAATTTTCATGCCTCCACTGCACTTAGCACACGTGGCTATCAAATCTTTAAGTAAAGCATCAGAATTTTCTTTAGCAACTAGGAAAGACAACTCCACTTTAAGCCTTTTCAAATTCTTTAAACCCAGTATTGACAGCCCTGTTTCTCTAACTAAAAATTCACAAGGTTTGTATGAGGAATTATCATCTCTTATTAGCAATTCGCAACATCCTCGTATAGGCAGTATGTGTCCAGTAATCCCCAATATTGATACTTCAGTGGGTCGTACCACAACGTTAGGATCTAACGATTTCAAGTTCTTGAATGAAATAATGGACTCTTTACTGCCTGTGTCCACAATAAAGTCATGACATGAACCAAGTGATGTATATAATCGCTTTTGACTATGAGCATTACCTTTCGAAATGGTAGACAAAGATAAATGATCATTAGGATCAGATGAATTATTCGGATCTAAATTACAAGCTTTAGTACTACTTGAGGCAAAATGAACAGTAGCTTTGCATACTGCTTGAATGTGTCCTATCTTACCACATCTAAAACGTTTGGCATTACGAAATGCACATGAATTACGAGAATGAAGTTTTCCACATGTTAAACATTTGCCAAACGTGGTCCCACCTTTGTGATTTCCTTTGTAATTCTTTATTGAAACACCGTTCATATTTACGCGAGAATAGGAACCACTGTTAAACGAACACAATTTTGATTGACCCTGAGATTGTATTTCATCATGACAACTAATCAAAGTATTAGAAATCTTCATCGACTGAGTATCAAGTTCATTCAACGCCTCGTAATTAATGCACGCAGTTCTAACATCTTGAAAGGAACAGTTTGACATTCTTAACAGCTCTCTTTCCAAACTAGGTACGTTAATTCCTGCAATTAATCGGTCTCTCGGCTGCACATGAAGTTGATCACCGAAATTACATTTGACAGCTTGTTTCTGCAATTCAAGAATGAATTCCTTAACATTTTGGTCATTTTGACGAATCATCTTCTGAAATTTCGCCCTTTCACGGGATTCAAAACCAGGGCACTTTACATGATTTGATAATAACTCCTTTAGCATTGCATAGGGAAGTGAAATAGGTTTCTCTGGATATGCCAAGGTTTTCAATAAGCTGTACGCTTCTTTTCCGATGAATGTTAGGAAATGAGCCACAATTTTATCATCTTTGACATCTTTCCTGGTCATACTCCAGATTTCAAACCTTTCCAAATAATCTTCAAAAGCTTCAGGAGTAGAATGAATATCTAACTGTTCCATTACAAGTTCCATCGCGACGCCAATATGATAATTAGAAGTATTTGTATCTAAGTATCAAGAACTACGAGATGAGCACAAACGAATGTACTGTATTTAGAATTCGAAATCAAGCATTCAACAACAACCAAGAATTCACTAGTTGATTCAAACACCACAGTTACCATTAATAATAATAATAATTTACTCGCCAATAACAAACATGTTACATGAGGCACGCCAATTCACAGGCAAGGTTAAAATGTTAACATTGGCAACATATTTCTTCTAAAATTGTGAACAGTTACTGAAATATTTCATAAGATACATTGGCTCCATTTAGATGGCTAAAAGTTTTCACATAAAATTAAACAAAATTTTGCAGATTCTACAATGTACAACGCGAATAACTGGAGCGAGTTACAAAGTTTGCACGCGAGTCCCTTGTAATTGACAGTAGTCGATCAGCATCTACAGGCTTTTCAATTTTTCTGTCTATTAGAAACAAAAACAAAAACTGCTTTGAAGATATGAAAATAATGATTGGAATGTAAATTTAGAGGAAAGTCACAGGTAACACCTCTAAGGAATAACCTATTACTGTTAGTAGGAGCAGGGGGGTTTGTCTATCATTTCGTGATACATGTATGGGTGGTAATGAGAACACAATATGGTCATAGTCTATAATTCGTTTCTGAGATTTATCTAAATATTAGGTGCACCATAAAAGAGTGGACTTGGTGTGAGTTCTGGGAATAGTCGATAAATTTCTTTAGAGTCTAGCAACAGCATGACTAGTTTCTTGAACTTAGTGATTGTGTCACAGATACGGATAGTAATTGGTAACCCGTTCCACAGTAGACTGTATCGTATTACAAAGAAAATACAACGCAATGATTTTTTGTGTTTTTCTGTTGATAATGTATATGCGTTGTTTCGAAGTCTGTAAGCAGTGTCGTGCTTCATATTTGGGCGGTATTTTACGAACGAAAGACCATTTATTAGTTTATAGAGGAGCATTAGGTTGTTTTTGAGACGACGGCGCCATAGAGGTTCTAGGGAAAGATGCTTGCATCTTTCTGTGTAGTCGAGGTTATGGCTCAATCCGAGCAGTAAGGCTTCTTTGTACATTTTCTACCCTCATTTTATACACGATATTCATGTTTGAAAAGATGAGTAAAAAATATTCAAGTGGGGGCCTTATACAGATTTTGAAGAATGTAAGCTTAGCCTCACTTGTGAAGAAGTTCTTGTTTATAAACCCAATCAGCAGTCTGGATTTAGAGATAATATTTGAGGCATGTTCTTCGAATTTTAGGCTTTTAGAGTAACTAATACCAAGGTCACGCGCTGATATAAATGTCTGGACCCTACATTTTTGTAAGTAGAGTGGTGTATAAAGGTGACACTTACTAAAATGCATTATGCCACATTTGTTGTGGTTAAACGGTAGTTGCCGTATCTCGCTCCTGGTAGTAAAGTTATCAAGATCACTCTGAATCTTAGCTATATTTTCGTCCAGATGTTCAGGCTTATAGCTGTATACTATTTTCAGATCATCAGCATATAAGTATGCTCTTCCAAATTTTATAGTGTCTACCGACGGCCTAATGCACCAACAGGAGATCTAGCATTATTGTCAGAAGTATTCACATTTGTTTCATCCATACCGTTCACAAGCAAGGCTATTTGTGGGGACTTCAACATGCCTGAAATCTCTTGGTTCCCAATCAAAGCACCTAAACGATTCGAATCATTTATCGAATGCTTAGAGCTTGGAGAGTGGACTCAACATGTTAGCGGCCCAACCAGTTATGAAAATAGATTCGATTTAGTTTTCACCAGCAATCTCATTCCTCACACTGTATATGTTGGAAAAAAGTTCCCAGGTAGCGATCATAATATGGTCATATGCAGCCTTGATATAAAAGCTACAACTATAAAGTATAAATCCACTACACTTCGTAGGGACTTTCGTAGGATTGATTGGTCAAACTTCCGTAACTGCCTCAGAAGCATTGACTGGACAAACTACCTTACCGCACACAATATTGACGAACTAATGAATGTATTTTATCACAACACAAATAGCATATTCAACAAATTTGCACCTTTAGAATCCTGGAGGCCCAGAATTCCTAAGGACTTATTTATGCCACGTCATATACGAAAACGTCTTCGAAGACATGCTTCCAGATTTCATAACTGTAATGACTTCTCCTCATTAGTAACGATGACTGAAATATGTGTCGAGGCAGAAATAACACGTACTAAAAAGGCAATCGCACAGGAAAAGCGTGCTGTTCAGCTGAACAGGGAATCCTCTGAACTCATAAAACTCCTTCGGAATAAACTCAAATGCTCCAAAGTGAAAGGAGGGAGCATATTTATTAAGGACAATCAAGTGTATGACGACCCTAAAAGTATCGCAGAGTTGTTTAGCGAACATTTTTGTGCCACATTAACAAACGAAAACTCAATAAATGAGTCACATCTGACCCAAACTCCTTCCTGTGAAATCGCCAGTGTTGAATTTAGTATACAGAACATTTCTAAGGCGATTGGTACACTGAAGCACTCTTACATTGAAGGACCAGATGGCATCCCAGCCAGCATGCTGAAAAATGGTAGCAATGATCTGAGTGCTATTCTTCTCAAACTATTTACTATATCTCTCTCCACAGAGTGTTACCCTAATAACTGGAAGACTACACATATCATCCCCACTATAAAATCGGGGCCTACAGCGAACGTTGAAAATTACCGACCTATAAACATAACCTCAGTAGTATCTCGGGTTATGGAGAAAATAGTTAAGGCAGAGTTACTACAACATCTACTTAGTAACAATCTGATATCGACCTCACAGCATGGGTTCTTGAGGTCCAGATCGTGTGATACATGTCTGTTAGATTATTTCAACAATATCACACATGAACAAGACAAAGGACTTCTGGTATCAGTCCTCTTCTTCGATTTTAAAAAAGCTTTCGATAAAGTCCCACACAAAAGGCTTCTACTTAAACTGAAGTCATTCGGAATCATCAACCCACTGCACTCATGGTTTCATTCATTCCTAAATGGACGACAACAAATGATAAAGTACAATGACTGTCTTTCATCACCAAGACCAATAACCAGTGGGGTTATCCAGGGAAGTGTCTTAGGTCCACTCTTGTTTCTAATGTACATTAATGACATATGTAATACTATTAAATTTGGAAGAGCATACTTATATGCTGATGATCTGAAAATAGTATACAGCTATAAGCCTGAACATCTGGACGAAAATATAGCTAAGATTCAGAGTGATCTTGATAACTTTACTACCAGGAGCGAGATACGGCAACTACCGTTTAACCACAACAAATGTGGCATAATGCATTTTAGTAAGTGTCACCTTTATACACCACTCTACTTACAAAAATGTAGGGTCCAGACATTCATATCAGCGCGTGACCTTGGTATTAGTTACTCTAAAAGCCTAAAATTCGAAGAACATGCCTCAAATATTATCTCTAAATCCAGACTGCTGATTGGGTTTATAAACAAGAACTTCTTGACAAGTGAGGCTAAGCTTACACTCTTCAAAATCTGTATAAGGCCCCCACTTGAATATTTTTTACTCATCTTTACAAACAAGAATATCGTAGACAAAATGAGGGTAGAAAATCTACAAAGAAGCCTTACTGCTCGGATTGAGCCATAACCTCGACTACACAGAAAGATGCAAGCATCTTTCCCTAGAACCTCTATGGCGCCGTCGTCTCAAAAACAACCTAATGCTCCTCTATAAACTAATAAATGGTCTTTCGTTCGTAAAATACCGCCCAAATATGAACCAAGACACTGCTTACAGACTTCGAAACAACGCATATACACTATTAACGGCAAAACACAAAAAATCATTGCGTTCTAATTTCTTTGTAATACGATACAGTCTACTGTGGAACGGGTTACCAATTACTATCCGTATCTGTGACACAATCACTAAGTTCAAGAAACTAGTCATGCTGTTGCTAGACTCTAAAGAAATTTATCGACTATTCCCAGAACTCACACCAAGTCCACTCTTTTATGGTGCACCTAATATTTAGATAAATCTCAGAAACGAATTATAGACTATGACCATATTGTGTTCTCATTACCACCCATACATGTATCATGAAATGGTAGACAAATCCCCCTGCTCCTACTAACAGTAATAGGTTACGCCTTTGAGGTGTTACCCGTGACTTTTCTCTGCTTTCAAATTCCAATCATTATTTTCATATCTTCATAGCAGTTTTAGTTTTTATTTCTAGTAGACAGAAAAATTGAAAAGCCTGTAGATGCTGATCGACTACTGTCAATTACTAGGAACTCAAACACCATGTATTATTGTGAGTATCTTCTTATTTACGTATTAACAGTTTAACTAATTTTTATTTCCCCAATTCATTAACATCCAAACACCTTGCCTGCTTACCAACTTATCGCCTTACTCATTAATTTTTAACATTATTTCAACTCTTTTTCTCTCCTTCTCCTCGTTCCAGCTCCCTGTCCTTCCTATTTCCAAACTACCTATTGACTGACTCATCTTACAAATCATACCATTCGTTTACTTAAAATCAGTGTGATATGCTTCGTGGATATTTTCTCTGGCGAAGTTATCTGGATGGCTTGTAATATGGAGCTAGTAGAGAAAGTGAATTCCGATAAGGTTTACAAAAAAAAATTAGAGTAGACTAGAGACCATTATTTACAATCAACCATTAAACGTAAGAGAGCCTAACATCACAAAAGGAGGGAGGGTGGAGTTTCTGACCAGCATTCATGACGGTGGGGCGGTAACCTCAATCTACCCATGTCTGTGTGGCAGAACATTTTGTTTGTTTACGGCTCCTTACGATATGGCAGGATGTAACAAATCAGTGATATTGATGTTACTTTTCCTTGTTAACCTCGTCTACAACTCATGTCTGTAACCTTGCACTGGTTTTTACTTCCTACCGAGAAATCCTATTACAAGCTGGTCTGGATAACTATACTAAAAAAGAGCTCATTCATAATTTCTTGAGCTGCAGAGTTAAAAATAAAAAGAATATATAAAACAAAAAATTATATCACTGAGCCTCTTTATTATATTTTGTAAACCAACATTATTACTAACAACTTGGAACTTCTGAATTTCCTCTGTCGTTTCGACTAACTTCCCAATAGTTATCTCACCAATAATTTGTCTTCATTAACCTACATAAGTGCAGGTGTACAGTAATGATATTAAAAAAGTCTGAGTAAACATACCTTTGTTTTATCTATAAACGTATTTTCTGTTCCGCTCCTCGTCCCGTCTTCTTTATTCCTCTTTTTTCAGAAACTTATTCCACTCCTCATATATTAGTCTGGATATTTGCAGTAGACTTGGTTACCCTACCCAAGAACATGTAAAATCATTAGCTGATGAATATCAACCATACCTTTGTACATTTACCGCATCAATTCTTGTTATATGCAAACCTATCTCTACCATGAATCGTTTCTCAGTCCATAAGATGATTGTCGTAACGCAACCTTCGTAACTTGCGCCAATTATTCGCATTGAACATTCCATCTTTAAGAACACAATGAATCTTGTGAAATGTTTCAGTAAATGTATACCGTTTTAAAAAGAAATATGTTGTTAATCTTAATATTTTGATCTTGCCTGTAAAGTGGCATGTCTCTTGTAACATGTTTGTTATTTGAAAATAAATTATTATTATTATTATTATTATATATCATTTATGTACATTAGAAACAAGAGTGGACCTAAGACACTTCCCTGGATAACCCCACTGGTTATTGGTCTTGGTGATGAGTGACAGTCGTTGTTCTTAACCATTTGTTGTCGCCCATTTAGAAATGAATGAAACCATGAATGTAGTGTGTTACTGATTCCGAATGACTTTAGTTAAAGGCGAAGACTTTTGTGTGGGACTTTATCAAAAGCCTTTTTAAAGTCGAAGAAAAGGACTGATACTAGAAGCCCTTTGTCTTGTTGATGCGTACTATCATTGAAATAATCTAGCAGGCATGTGTCACACGATCTGGACCTCAAGAACCCATGCTGTGAGGTCGATATCAGATTGTTACTAAGTAGATGTTGTAGTAACTCTGCCTTAACTATTTTCTCCATAACCCGAGATACTACTGAGGTTATGTTTATAGGTCGGTAATTTTCAACGTTCGCTGTAGGCCCCGATTTTATAGTGGGGATGATATGTGTAGTCTTCCAGTTATTAGGGTAACACTCTGTGGAGAGAGATATAGTAAATAGTTTGAGAAGAATAGCACTCAGATCATTGCTACCATTTTTCAGCATGCTGGCTGGGATGCCATCTGGTCCTTCAATGTAAGAGTGCTTCAGTGTACCAATCGCCTTAGAAATGTTCTGTATACTAAATTCAACACTGGCGATTTCACAGGAAGGAGTTTGGGTCAGATGTGACTCATTTATTGAGTTTTCGTTTGTTAGTGTGGCACAAAAATGTTCGCTAAACAACTCTGCGATACTTTTAGGGTCGTCATACACTTGATTGTCCTTAATAAATATGCTCCCTCCTTTCACTTTGGAGCATTTGAGTTTATTCCGAAGGAGTTTTATGAGTTCAGAGGATTCCCTGTTCAGCTGAACAGCACGCTTTTCCTGTGCGATTGCCTTTTTAGTACGTGTTATTTCTGCCTCGACACATATTTCAGTCATCGTTACTAATGAGGAGAAGTCATTACAGTTATGAAATCTGGAAGCATGTCTTCGAAGACGTTTTCGTATATGACGTGGCATAAATAAGTCCTTAGGAATTCTGGGCCTCCAGGATTCTAGAGGTGCAAATTTGTTGAATATGCTATTTGTGTTGTGATAAAATACATTCATTAGTTCGTCAATATTGTGTGCGGTAAGGTAGTTTGTCCAGTCAATGCTTCTGAGGCAGTTACGGAAGTTTGACCAATCAATCCTACGAAAGTCCCTACGAAGTGTAGTGGATTTATACTTTATAGTTGTAGCTTTTATATCAAGGCTGCATATGACCATATTATGATCGCTACCTGGGAACTTTTTTCCAACATATACAGTGTGAGGAATGAGATTGCTGGTGAAAACTAAATCGAATCTATTTTCATAACTGGTTGGGCCGCTAACATGTTGAGTCCACTCTCCAAGCTCTAAGCATTCGATAAATGATTCGAATCGTTTAGGTGCTTTGATTGGGAACCAAGAGATTTCAGGCATGTTGAAGTCCCCACAAATAGCCTTGCTTGTGAACGGTATGGATGAAACAAACGTGAATACTTCTGACAATAATGCTAGATCTCCTGTTGGTGCATTAGGCTGACGGTAGACTGCCGAACAGCAAGGAAACTTCATTTGAGGGTTTTAGGACGATCCACACAGAATCTGGCAATCTGTTTAATTCCGATATATCACATAAGAATGAGTTTAGGTTAGAGTTGGCATATATAAGGCATCCTCCACCTCTTCCTTGTAAACTATCACTTCGAAATAGATGATAGTTTTCGAGAGATATAGTAAGATAAGAGATATTACTACAGGTCCATGACTCAGTTATAGTTATAAGTGATGGTTGGCAAATAGTCGCAAACATGACCAGATCTGTCTTTTTATTACAGATCGAACAAGCATTATTAAAACATTTGTTAAACAAATGTCCCGCTGATCTAAAATAGTTTAGGGTATCTTGAGTAAAGGAATTACTATGACCTACGTGGGTGTGGTATGAGGAGTTAGGGGGACGTGTTAATTAAATTACTGAAACTTACAGGGGAGGTTGTTAGCCTGGGGGAAAGGGGGAGAACGTTGCCTGTTTGAGAGTGGCAAGGGGAGCGCTCTTATACTCTACATGTGGTATGAAATGGCTTGAGCTATGTGTCGCGCAAGATGTACCATAAGTGGGTGGATCCCAAAATTTTTTTGAGTAGGCTGGCATTGCTATGCACCATCGTTTCTAGTAATGTCTTGACGACACAACTCGTTACTAAGGCTATATTTATTCGGAATGGTTTTAACTTGGGGAGGGTTGTTCGTTACAACTGTATATGCCAGTCGAAATAATTGGCGCAATATATATTCAGGAGAATCCGTATTTCGGACCTTGCTTTATTCCCTTTTGGGCAGTCAACGAATATGAAGCGAATGAAGGTAGCGTTTAACTACCTCATTCCATTAAGGTGGTTAGTACTGAAATTTCAAACTTCTCGTAGGTCCTCCCCAAGAATATATATATTATTCGAGGCTTGTGACAACTTATTGAATAATTCTTTTATTATTACTTCTCACATAAACCCAGTATTATACTTCAAAGGGTTGAATAGCCATCACCATCCTATGTTAAAGGCGGAAGATGAAGAGATAAGCTAAAGTCAAAAATGCCCACCAAAAGTTGTGTTGAACGATTCCCTAATAGTTTGGACGTGATTATGCACTTTCTCGCACTTCGAATTCGCTAATCGATGGTGTTTAAATGTATAACATTGAGTTTGTTCTCTCCCCAAATTAAAACCCGCGTTATTGACTTGCCCGAAGGTTGGTTTCTGTTGATATCCAACTTGTTAGTTAGTTAGTCGCACTATACAGCATCTGTTGGTGGTTTTAGGTTTTCATTTATCAATTTGAACATCTTTTTATGCGGTTTTGAATCATTTCTGTACTTGGTTTCTAAAAATTCAGTCAAATTGAAAGACTAACTTCTAATTTATTGATAGTCTTCTAATGTTTTATTAGAAACAAACCCTCTTCGTATGGTTAAAAAATTTTAAATTGCATTTAAAAATTATTGTCTACTCCCCTTGACCCGTGGGTGATGACATTGCTTGAATAATTGTGTGCTAACTTCCTACGTATAAAAGCACACGATACCACATTGGTCACAATCAGACTTTCTACTGAGAAGGCATTGATCATAGAAAAGATCTGGGTCAGATTTATTATGGAAACCAGAGTTTAGGAATAAAACTTGGTTCAGGTCTGTTTTTTACAGCTAGTGAGGCCGTCTCGTTTCTGAAACCTATTTCGTTTTCAGAAACACTTAGCCATGATAGTTTTGCATACCTAAAATCCACTTCTATAGGAACAGTAAAAGATCACTAACCTTTGGCTTTGTTATTCACCAAGCTTACCTGTTTTCGCGATAGACTACTCTCGTATACCTAACTTCTATCTGTCATGAGTGACATAAATGCTTCTGTTATTGACGACTAGTGCATCTAATCTGTGCCTTATAGTACCCTATTCTACATGCACTACTTATTATTCCTTCATATGCAACCTGTAGGACAATGCTTTTCCGACACGGGATCGTTCTGTTTGAGAGTTTTTTTTTATGTTGAATTGAATCGAATTCCTCACTATTTTACTCTCGTCTTTAATTATCATAGGGTAAACAAAGCATTTTATCCAAAGCGTCACAGTAGTATTTACGATGTGTGATGATTCCTGGGTTAGTAAGTCTAATATCACAGAAAAAGATTCTCTGGTCACGTTGGCAAAAGTTGCGGAGCAGGCTGAACGATACAACGACATGGCGTGTGCTATGAAAAAAGTTGTCAAGATATCAAAAACACTCACTAATGAAGAGCGAAACTTATTTTCGGTGGCTTACAAAAATGTAGTCGGGTGTCGTAGATCAGCTTGGCGTGTTATATCAAACATTGAACAACGGTTAGAAGAGCAGAAAAAAAAGATAGCCGAAGATTACCGTAATGTTGTCGAAAAGGAATTACAAGCTGTATGCCAGGAAGTCTTAGTAAGGTTTTCAAGTCTTCCTAATCACATTTTCTTTTTAGGATATCTTAGACAAAACCTTAATCAAAAATGAAGATACAGCTGAAGGGACTGTGTTTTATCTAAAAATGAAAGGTGATTATTATAGATATTTAGCTGAGGTTTTTACTGGAGACAAACGTACTGACTTTGAAAAACATTCAAAGGAAGCTTATCAAGCAGCAACAGAAAAGGCGAACAGCGACCTACCTCCAACTCATCCAATCCGCTTAGGTTTAGCTTTGAACTTCTCAGTGTTCTATTATGAAATTGAAAACAATCCAGAAAAAGCATGCTCAATAGCTCAAACTGCATTTGATGAATCAATTAAACAGTTAGATCAACCTGATAATGGTTCCTTCAAAGATAGCACACTTGTAATGCAGCTACTTCGTGATAATTTGACTGTAAGTTGATAGTTTACTATAACATATATTTTCAGTTATGGACGTCTGAACGTGAAGCTGCTCAGTGATACAGAATATCTGTGACAATGCTGTTTTTTACTTTGAAGATGTAACCTCAGAGATGTGCTCTACACTCATTTAATACTGTATGATCGAATTTATTGATCGCTCCTAATCTTAGTCTCCTTTGGATACATTGTGTGATAATTGTTCTCATTTTATTATCATACGGTATATTGATTTTATTGAATATTTGTGTAAAATTTAAGATCATTCTTGTTAACGTTATCGTTTGTTCGTTAACTTGAAATGAATAACACTGCTTTGTCAAACCGACCACATATCCAATGAGTTTAAAATTCACTTGTTTCATATGCGTTAGTAATATATTGTGTGAAGTGAATCAATGATGTCATATATGTAGGAATACATTTTTTTTTATATTGAGCACGTATACGTCATTGTAAGCCATCATATTTGAGTTTCCGACGAATAAATTTTCCTCCAAAGACGAAGGAAATCTCGACATGGTAATCGTGGTTAGAATAATTCCGTTAATCACTCATAAATACATCTTTGTTTACGTACCTTACGCTTGACTAATTACAGTCCCCTATCTCTTTTGTCACATGTTTATATTAATGAAGATCTAGGAATATTAACCAATGAGCCACTATCACAGATATTTATTGAGATGCTAGTTTAGTCATACGATACTCCTAGATTCATATAATTAAGGACGTTACGTAGTTATCAAGGAAACAAGCTTTGTGTGCATAACGTTATTTCTCGTAATACTAATCTTTCTATGTAGAATGATGGAGATCAGTCAGTCAGTCAATTGCAATGCGGAACTTCGTACATGAGTATATAAGTTCTGGTTGCCATACCGCATCAGCACAGAGAGGCAACTGTCATTTCAAATCCCATACTGGTAGCGACAGTAGAAGTACTAACAGTAATGGAGAAGGTTAGGTGTCCAAAGATTCTATAGGTATACTTAAGTGAGATAACTGTAGTAAGAGAAAGATAGAGATGATGAAGAATTCTGAGGATTAGAATTTGACAGAACACAAAGAGTGGATGCACCTGCGTCATAGCAAACGATTCTGAGCTATGTGGTTCAAGGTCTCTGACCGTCGGTGACTTTCGTCTCGCGGACCCCAACCAGGTGGCCTACATCTACCAACATGACTCAGTCTACTCACTAGTGATTTCATGGACTTGTGGCATGTTTTTGGTTGGCTGCCCTTAGCTTTCTTCCAACCTACTCCTACACCATAGAACAAAGCTCGTCGAGGCAGTCGGTGGTAAGGCATACGTAACACATGTCCCAACCACCTCAACTGATAAAGTTTCATTACTTCATCTATTGATTTCTCGTTCCTACCTAGTACTCATTTCCCAACAACAGCATTGCTTTCTCGGTTGTCCCATGATGCACAAGCAGTGCTTCGAAGACATCTATAATCGAATATTAATAGCCTAAGAATGTCCCCTACTCTCACCGACCATGTTTCGCATCCGTACAGTAGGACGGAGCGAACTGCTGCACAGTACACTCGTCCTTTGGTTAGCAAACGGATATCTCACCCTCGCCATAGGTGACGCAAATTTGCAAAAGCCAATCGAACTTTCTGTACCCATGCTGAGATTTTGTCAGTCACTGGGCTCGTCACCACTGATGATAATCCCGAAATAATTGACGGAGATATAAACTATAGTTCTTTAAATTCTTTCTTACTCAGATAATTTGTCCAAAAAGTTCATAAAGTAGAAATTTAACTAGTAAGAGAGTCTGTAAACTAACTAGTCTAACCAATGGGGGGGGGGGGACAAATTAATAAATGGGTATGATAGTAAAAGTTAAAAAATAATATCTGAAATGATTTGAAATTTTTATTCACTAGTTTTACTGTAGTAGTATACCAGGGAAAAATCAAAAACGGCGAAAGCTGAAAGCGAAAAAAAGAAAATGCAGATTTAAGCATATGATAATTTTTGCCTACCTAATATATTTATTCCATGTAACTGTGGATACAAGTTAATACGCTAGTAAAAAATTCTATGCTGATTCTTACTTTACAATGAACAACAGTATCATTATTATGTTCTAACACATAATTGGTTTTTCATTTTTTTTTATATCCACTCATTGTTATCTTATTACTCAAGAATCTTTGATTCTTTTGCAGTCTTATCTCTTAATGACTGTCAAATACAGAGTTATATTGATAAGTAAACAATTGTCAACTAGACCTTGAATGACATGACTCGAAATCGTTCGCAATGGCGCCGGTGCATTTATGTTCTTTGTGTTCTCTCAAATCCTAATCTTCTGGATTCTTCAACACCTCTCATTTTGACTTTCTAAACTTTTCTCATTGAATCATACTTCTTGAATAATAAATATCTTCTAATCCTAACCTCTACGATTACTTCTAATACCTTTACTACCTCTTCTACTATTGGATTTGAATTGACAATTACATCTCTGTGCTGATGTGGTATGGCGACATGAACTGTTGTACTCACGTATTAAGTTCTACGTTGCAACTGACTGACTGACTGAATTGTCAACATGAGTCAAATATTTCTCATTAGTGAAATGAAATATGAATTTTTCACTTCAGTAAGAAGAAGAAGAACAACAGAGATATAAATAAAACACTCTATCTATCCTATCAACCTTAAGTTTTCAGAATATCAAAAACGTTATCATTTTTCTTAAAATGATTACTTCAGACATAGTATATCTGTTATTTACACCTGATGACACTCGTTCATACCTTCACCAAATATTTAACATTTTGTTATCATCATGGTATGAAATCTTGAAGGGTGTTGAAAATCAAAATTATTTTTCCATCTAAACTCATAACTCTTCAGGACTGTACATTCTTAACTTATTGTGGTGGTGGTTAGCAGAACAAGCTACAGGTCAAACATGGAGAAATTCGAATACTTCACTTCAGCTATCTGAAGTTTGTGATGATAATGTTGTTTAGAAGAAGAACAATGAAAGCTCCACAACCAAAGCATCCAGGTCAGAGAACCAAACACCACCACCACAATCATCTCCACATTCTTAACTTATGCTTATGTAATCGATATGTTTTGTTCGAAGCGTCGGATTTTATCAAACTTTCATTAGTTACTTTTTAATTAACTTGTTGCTGCATATATTTCTTAGTATATAGGTTTCTAACAGTTGTTAAGTTTTTTGAAGTCTTATAAGATTAGGGTATTTTCATAAGAAGATAGGCCTTAGTTATAATAAAGAGTTTCAGCTAAATCTGTTGTAAGTGCATCAAAGTTATATTACAGTAAAACGTCTGAATGAATTTATGCATTAAAACAGTTAAGTCAACAAACAATGATTTCAATACTATTGTCCTACACTACTTTGCATAGTTTTGTTTATTCAGTTTAGTGGTCAAAACAACTGATCTGTTATCATGCAATGACAGTTCCGAACCCTGCTCCATTTATTTAAGTCTGGACAGCTAGGTGGTATCATTACAGTGTTTTCTAAAGTTATTTTCCAAAGACATTGTAGGCTTGTCATTCGTATTCACTACTTGCCCACCTTAACCAATATATGATTGATACAGTAAAACGTTTGGTAGAATATTTGTCATTCAGATCAACCAAGGTTAAGGTGAAAATAAGAGGTTATTGTATCTAGTAAATTGGAAGTTGGAAATAAAGAAAGGATCTCTTTAAATAAAGGCAAATCGTTTCAGTGAATTATTTATGTACTTTTAATTAGGGTTTCATAGTTTAGGATAAGTACATTTATATAGAAAGTTATCTATCGAATTCGCTTAGAACAAAACAAGTTATTCTAACTATGCTAAAGACATCATCTATCTTTTGTTGTTCCTAAATAAGCTTTAATTTGTATACGAAATAGATTAACAATTATTCTACTTTAGAAATCTGGTTAAATTTGATATTTCCTTGTACAAAATGAGCGTAGTCAAGGTTGTAAGCTGCTGAAGAGAAATTAAGAAATAAAATGATTTTGTATTATTCTGTCTCATTTGTTGTTTCGGCTTTTTTTCATTTTCAAAAAAAACAAACTACTAACTGTATAAAATTGATCAGAAGATTTATTCAAATCATTTTAAAGATATGATAATAAACTGTTTGCAATGGTTCAGGTGCATTCATTCTTTGTGTTCTCTCAAATCCCTAACATTCAGAGTTCCTCATCAGCTTTATCGTTTTATTTTTAAGTTTATTTCACTAAATTCTACTTCTTGAATACTATTTTTGAGCCCTAATCACTCTGATTACTGCTCATACTTTTACTATCTCTACTACTGTGGGAACTCCGCCAGTACAACCTTCGGGGCTACTGCCGGTCCCAAGCCCGGGTAAAGGAGGAGGGTTGGACATGGGGTTGGCGACCCCATTCCGTCGAAATCTAACTTGCCAAAAAAAACGCTAACCAGAAGAAGTAATTCAAACCATTTTAACTCTGCCCTGGGAGTTGGAGAAAGGATTATGACGTCGCGTGATGAAAGCCGAGTTCCCTCGGAAGTCACGGGGCTGATGCCTCTTCTGACAACCAGAGCAACCATTTTTTTCGGTACATGGAACACCTTTACATATCTTGGCAGCATCATCGACGAGAAAGGTGGATCCGATGCAGATGTAAGGGCGCGGATTGGCAAAGCAAGGGCTGCATTTCTACAGTTGAAAAATATCTGCAACTCCAAACAACTTTCAACAAAAACCAAAATCAGGATTTTCAATACAAATGTGAAGACAGTTCTACTGTATGGAGCGGAAACATGGAGAACTACGAAAGCCATCATCCAGAAGATACAAGTGTTTATTAACAGTTGTCTACGCAAAGTACTTCGTATTCGTTGGCCAGACACCATCAGCAACAACGAACTGTGGGAGAGAACAAACCAGATTGCAGTGGAGGAGGAAATCAGGAAGAAGAGGTGGAAGTGGATAGGACACACACTGCGGAAAGCACCTAACTGCGTCTCAACACAAACCCTCACATGGAACCCTCAAGGCAAAGGGAAAAGAGGAAGGCCAAAGAATACATTACGCCGAGAAATAGAGAAAGATATGAGAGGAATGAACAAGAGTTGGACAGAACTGGAAAGGGAAGCACAGGACAGAGTTGGTTTGAGAAAACTGGTTGGCGGTCTATGCTCCATTGGGGGTAACAGGCGTAAATAAGTAAGTAAGTAAGTAAGTACTACTGTGGGATTTGAATTGACAATTGCATCTCTGTGCTAATGTGGTCTGGCGACTTGAACTGATGTATTTACGTACTAAGTTCTACGATGCTGTTGATTGATTGATTGGAAGATATGGTGATTACATATATAAGTATTTACATAATGTTTGTATTTCAAAGTAGTGGAGTAAAACTAATCCATTGGAATTTGAACTTAGTCAGGAAGATAGATAGACGAAGAATGCTCACTATATATGAGAGTTTTTGACAAAACAACATCTGATCTTAAAATTGTTTAAACAAAATCCTCTACACAATAAGTACATGTTGACACTATCTGAACCAAAAAATCAAGTGTTTACAAGATTGTTTGCAAGTAAACAAAATGATGAAAACAATATTTGTTATGATTGTCAGGCATTAAGAGGTTTGTAGAGATTGTTGAATTTTGTAGTTTACATTACAAATGAACGTTATTAGTTTGATACGCCTCAGTGAGTGAGTGAGTGAGTGTATCCATAACCCTTGTGTGGACTGAACTCAGGGCTTCAAAGTTTCATGGACAGCCCCATTAACATTTAAATTACTAAGTTGACATCTAATAGCTCATAACTTCAACTTTAATTAATTCATGATATTACTCAACCATCCAAGGTTATTTTACTGAGTAAATGCCTCACACCTCTAACCCGGTTGAACTGCAATGGTTACATCTTTTCGCTAAAATCCTTGAAAACATCTTAGGAAATTAGTGGTGAAAATGTGGTTATTAATAATATTTTGGTGTGTTTTTGTAAACTGTCATTCAGTCAGTCAGTTTCAACGTAGAACTGCGTACGTAAGTACATCAGTTCATGTCGCCATACCACATCAGCACAGAGATGTAATTGTCAATTCAAATCGAATAGTAGAAGAGTTAGTAAGGGTATTAGAAGTAATCCGAGAGGTTAGGATGAGAGGATATTATTCAAGAAGTATGATTAAATGAAAAAAGTTTAGAAAGTCAAAACTAGAGGTGTTGAAGAATCCAGAAGATTAGGATTTGACAGAACACAAAGAATAGATGCACCTGCACCATTGCGAACGATTTTGAGCCATGTCACTCAAGGTCTCTAACCATCGATTATTATCATCTCGCGAACCCCAACCAGATACTCGACAACTACCGACATGGCTAAGTCCACTCGTCAATGACTTCATAGATTTTTGTAAACTGTTGAATCCTAAGGTTTACATTATGGGGGACACACACCTTGAGGTTTACTTTTCTATACCCGAACAAAACAGTTGTCTAATGCTTCTTGGTTTTTGATAAGTTGAGAGTATTTGAGCTTTGTAAGTTTATTTTCAATTTTTATAACCGTTAAGATATTCATCAAATATCCTTAGAGAATTATTTTTTGTAAGTCTAATTCCTACTGGTCAATATTATGGTTGTCCTAGCTATCCATGTCACATACTTTAATGTTGTTTCCTATTCCACCTAACTGTATAAATACGCATTATCTGTAACGTTTTATGACTCAGACCCGGATCCCTAGTCAGGGATCATGATTCTCTTCTCGACTCGAACCTCGTACTTTCTGGATGCTTGTAGAACCACATGTTCTACTTTAGATCAAGTCTTTTACTTAACTGGGTTTCATGACAATTGGATTAGAGTAGCCTATCGTGTCGCCGGATCCTGGATCTCGTTTTCCGACTAAGGTGAACTCATAATGGTTCAAGCATATCAAACGACATGTTTACGTGCATGCGTAACAAAACCATTGCAAAATCACGTTAATTTTCTACTCAACTTATTCAACGTTATTAAGGTTCTATTTCACTAATATTAATTAGTTGTCTGAAAAAGTTATTTCAGCTTCACTATGTCAGTGAAGAAATAAAACGACACTATTCAGCAGCTAATTGCTTTTTTTTACTGAAATATAGTTGTATATATGAGGAAAACAGGTGTAGTCAGTCCCTCATTATAATAATAATTCATTCCTAGAGGTTACGTACATAAAACAATTTTTTTACTGCACATTGTTGTAATCTTTTTGAGTGGTTTCCTATCAAATAAATTAAAGTAATCCATGAGTTAAAGTGGTGATAAAGTCTTGTTGTGATTATCTCTCATCATAATGAAATAATTGATTGTTTGTTTTGTTGATTGTGTTTAAATTATGAAATGTTCAATTGATCAATAATTCTTATATAACAACAACACAATCAATATAGAAATAGCAGTTATTTTGTAGAGAGATTTTTTTTGTCAAGTTAAAAAATAAAACTGTGTATGAGGTTGCGCAACTCCGTGAATTTGATCAAGTTAGACGTTAACACTGTTAGATACTGGCTCAGTGGTCTAACGGTTAGGGCGTTCGCTCACAATACCGAAGGTCCTGGGTTCGAATCGTGCGGGGTGCAGGAGTCGTGGGTGCGCACTGCTGAGGAGTCCCATACCAGGACGAAACGACCGTCCAGTGCTTCTTCCAGGTTTCTAATGGTGCTGGTCTAACATTGGTCGATTCATGGTTTCAAAAATGTGTAAAAAATAAGTTGTTCTTATTGCACTACATTTTTTTTTCAAAAAGAAATTTAAGATTAATTGTCTTCAAAATAAAGTAACTGAATAATTAATGTGTTTTTATTCAATTAGTATTTTTTTTGCACGTTTAAACTTCAGTTCATGATTGACTTTGCTTTAGATATTCAGGAATGATAATATCATTAACCTTCACCCTTTAAGATTTTATTCCAAAGTCACGTATATATAATAAATTTACATTTTAATAAGTGAGTTAGTTGGATCTGTGTTCTTTAGAAATTTTGTACAAATAAATTTCCATGAAAGATCTTACTTATTCAGTAAGTTGTTTACTTACTATACAGTTTAGTGATTAATATCTATCTTATTGGTAATTAGAATTAAGGTCTTTAAAATTAATTAATTAATGAATATCGATAAGCTTGAGTTCCTATCAATCTTAGTTTATATTATTCATGAAATACAAGCACCATCGATAACAATGTAAGTTAAATGTCGTATGTTCAAGAAGGGCCCTAAGTGAAAACTCTTCATTTAAAATACTATCTAAATGTCATTTATATTTATAGTGTTTTTTTTTCTGGTTAGCGCTTTTTTTAACGAGTTAGTTTTTATCTGGAATAGGGCCACCAACCGTCCTCTCCTTTATCCGGGCTTGGGACTGGCAGTAGCCCTAGAGGCGCTCCAGGCGGAGTTCTATATCTATACAGCTGAGCGAAACGGGTTTGAATCGTACTAAAAAAATACTTTTTGGTTTGGAATCTGTTAGGACATTCACCCAATATCCTAAGAGAATTATTGGTCAAATCCTATTGGTCGATTTCTATTGGTCAAAATTATGGTCTTTTTAACTGTCAAAGTCAAATACTTAAATGTCTCTTATTGGTCATCCGGACTTCAATGTCACTTCAAATGTTACTTCCTATTGGTCGTCCTAACTGTCAATGTCACAGAATTCGATGTTGTTTCCTATTCGACCAAAATGTATGAATACGCATTATCTGAAACGTTTTATGACCACGACCAGGACCAGAGGTCGGTCCCAAATCCATAGTACGGGATCCTGGTTCTCCTCTGGATTCGGACCTCCTACTTTCTGGATGCTTGTAGAATACAGGTTCTACTTCATAGCACGTCACATTTCTACTAAATATGGGGGTTGGGATAATCGGATTTGAGTAGCATGTCGTGTCGCCGGATCCTCGATCCTGGCTCTAGTTTACGACTAAGGTAAACTCGTAATAGTTCAAGTATATCGAGTTTACGTGCAGGCATAACAGATTTGTCGAACAGTTGAATGTTATGTAAAATAAATATTTAATCTAATTTCCGTGTAATATCCTTAGCGGAACCTCGTTTGTGCAACGACGATAATAAGAAGCCAAATATGGATTCAGTTGGGTGAGTTTATTTCATGAAATCATTCACGCACACAAACATAGAGATAAGAAGTGAGAAATCGAAGTGAAGTATAGCAGGCTAATAAGCCAACTCAATGTGATTAGACATCAATAAGTATTTATAATCAGACGAAAATAAGCTAGACATGTGCTGGGTGAAGCAAGCAATGCACACACACACATTAAAGTACAAGCAACCAAGGTTTTGAGCGAATAATTGACAAGGTCAAAAAGACGTAGGGATAATAATTCGAGAAGAATGAATTCGATAGTTTGTTCAAATGTTAGGACAAGCTGTATATAGGCTCAACCTATTAGTACATACTACATATATAATTCTTTCAAGATTGATAATACACTTTACAGATGAGTATCAACTAACATGAGGCTTGAGTTTAGGGCTTCTTTTGATTGCAATCCAACGGTTTAGCATTAAACAAAGGACACTTTTATTCCAAAATACACTGTAATTTGATTGATTTGAATTTTCTCAACACAAAGGTCTGTCAAAAAGAAAATGTATAGTAAGTTTGGTTTTCGATCATAGGTATCTACGAAGCATTGCTCGTATACCGTGGGACAGCCGAGTAAGCAATGCTGTTGTTAGTAAACAGGTCCTAGGTAAGGATGGTCAATAGATGAAGTAATACCCGACCGAAGCTGCTACCTTGACGTGATGGTCGGGATTGCTTATCATGATGACCCAACCGAGCTATATTGGCTGGAACTTATGTTCCTGTAGGTTCTACCATGCCAGGCAGGTCGATTGGAGAGCGATGAGACTAAAAGCAGCTACCCAAGGTCTGAGGGCGAAGTCGTACTGCTGACTGCAGAGAGGTGTGACAGCAGTAAGGTGTTTCCCTCGGGGAACCAACATCTGCAGCGATGCTGCCTTCTGACAAGGAAGGAAGGGTTAGAAAAAGTCGACCCTAAAAATGTCACACCTCACCCTACCTCACGGATTTCCAGTGTAGGTGTAGATTGGAAGAAAGCTGGGGGTGGCCAAACCAAAACATGGCAGAAATCCATGAAGTCACTGACAAGTGGACTGAGTCATGTCGGTAGGTGTCGACCACCTGGTTGGGGTCAGCGAGATGATACTAATCGATGGTTAGAGACCCTGAGTGATATGTCTCAGGTGCATTTATTCTTCGTGTTCTATGAAATTCTATCTTCTGAATTCCTCATCACCCTATCTCTCTCTTTCTAAAATTGCCTCACTGAATTTTACTTTTTGAATAACATCTTCGAACACTAATCTCACCGATTACTTCTAATACTTTTACTACCTCTATCACTATGCGATTTGAATTGACAATTATATCTCTTGTGTTAATGTGATATTGCAACTTGAACTGCTGTACTTACGTGCAAAGTTCTACGTTGTTGTTGTTGTTGTTGTTGTTGTTAATGATGTAGTGTAAGTTTAATTATTCTTGGCATTTAATAGAAATTACTACTTGTCAAAATGAAAGTTCATTTTATTATATTATCTACGATTATAACTCACTGGTATGTTGCACTAATATATATATATATATATATATATATATATATATACATATATATATATATATATATATATATACATATATATATATATATATATATATATATATATATATATATATATATATATATAGTAGTATTTACTTTGCTAGATTGCCATTAAGCATTATTTTTCTAATATTGAAAGACTAAAATTTGATCTATAAATGATTGAATCGATTGACTGACTGGTTGATTTTGGCATGCGTTGTTTCATAAAGGACTGAAGATAATGCTTATTGAAAATATCTTATTTTCAATTAGATCGTCATCAGGCTGCTTTACTCTCTAATATACATGAATATTTATATGAAAATATTAAACCAATCAAGGCAATTTGAGTGATAATCACAATGAAATGAAATAGAGATTACGTCACTACACACATAATAGGCAAAAGTACAAGTGGATAGTAGGAGGAAGACAGCTGAGTACTGACTGATAGTAGTAGTAAGAAAATTATAAAATATGATACGAAGATTGCCTTAAAAAATTGCTCCTAAGATGTACAATGAACGTCCATTTTGTATTCAACAACACTTACTATAGACAAATAGACGATATAGCCATTGGTTCACCTCTAGGTCCAATTCTAGCAGATCTCTTCCTAGCAAAGCTAGAAAATGGACCACTTAAAGAAGCTATTCAGAATCTTGATCTATATTGTCGGTACGTCGATGACACATTCATCATTGCAGACCAAGACATCAGTAAAGAAAAACTCCTGGAACAATCCAACAGTGTACATCCGGCAATCACTTTCACTGGTGAAGAGGAGTACGATAAAAAGCTGACCTTTCTTGATGTCACACTAAGTAGACGAAGTGGTGACTCGCTAAGTAGAAGCGTATATAGAAAAAATCCTGATGATTGTCAGTACACTCACTTTTGTTTGTAGTTTTACACCTATCCGCTACAAGAGAAACTTGGTTAAATGTCTCACTAGCAGAGTAAAAATGATCTGTTCAATGGATACTTTTTATTCAGGAGCTGCAATTTATCAACAACTCACTGACCGAGATCGGCTACCCCAGCGCATTCATAAGAAAGTATATGGTTGATGTAAAAAAGAAGTCAGTAATTTCGACTGTCCAAAAGAAGCCATTATTTATTAAATTACAATTCAACGGAGATGTGACCTGCGATACTCTGAAGGACAGATTAATGAGAGCAATTAATAGAACATTCAATGCAGCCAAACTTGCGTTGACTTTTTCAAGTCGACCAGTGATGTCTACCCAAACAAAGGATAAGTTACCTGAGTTGGCCTCCTCTATGTGCATTTACAAATTCAGCTGCTCCTGTGGAGATAGCTGTATCGGGCGTACTACCATGCAACTTAACCAACGAATGAGTGAACATCTCCCAGCATGGTTTAAGAAGAGTCAGTCAAAAATAATACGCAGTTCGATCTTAGCGTACCTGGTTGATAGTGGTCATATTGTAGATAAGTCTAGATCTTTTCGGTTTACCTCATTCATTTCCCAACGGAGTTCGATCCCGTCTCCTACGAAGCCATAGGGATTCGCACATTTAACCCCAGTTTATGTGTTCAGAAGAAATTCGTGACACCCCTATCTCTTCCGTGGCCGAATATGACGTAACTAACGATTGACATTATATTTTTTATCTTATTTTTTTACATATTTGCTTATTACGTAATGGTTTTGATGTTTTTAATGTTTATTTGAAGTCTATTCATCCACCTTTGACCTACTATTGATAAAACTTCAGTTATCATATTTTATAATTTTCTTACTACTATCAGTCAGTACACCTGTCTGCCTACTATCCACTTGTACTTTTGCCTATTATGTGTGTAGTGACGTAATTGTTTTCATTTGATTGTGATTATGACTCATAAATTGCCTTGATTGGTTGAACATTTTCATAAAATAAATATTCATGTAGATTAGAGAGTAAAGCAGCCTGATGACGATCTAATCGAAAACAACAATGGGAATCTTTAATACTTTGAAAAGCAGTAGTTTGATGGTGTGATTAGTTTTGTATCATTGTTAAAAAACATACACGCATACAAATTTTTTAAACGAAGCATTTTTCCTTGCTTTACACGTAAGTGTCAGTTTTTTTTCGAAATAAACTTCATGATACTCTTATCTGTGTTTATTCATTTATTTGTACACATGGGCACCTTGAAATTTATGCACTGCGCATATCTCTGAATTTGTATACGGGTTAGGATGCTGTCTGGCTGTAGAAATCGAAATTAGCAGTTTTCACTGTCTGATCCGTTAACCTTTAGAAGTCTCATCCACAAGACACTGTGGTGATGCTAGAAGATGCATTCACATGGTGACCAGTGACTAACAGTAGGTTCATACGCTATTTTTTCGATCACGATCCTGTAGCCTGTATGCAACATTGTTTTTCAACTCCTCTTGATGGATCCTCCGTAACCGCTGACCCAATTAAAGCTCCAGACATTCGCTTTCCATCCTCATAGGGTAAACGACTTACTTTGAAGTGGATATACATGCTTGACCATATGAGAGCATTTCGAGGAGAGCGGATCCTCCCCACTATCAGCTGTATCACGGTATTTTCGGGGTATAGTCAAGTTCTTGGATACGAATCCTTCGATTAAGTAGTATCAGTTGTTAATGTCACTGTCAAACTACCTTCATTAAGTGACAGAATACTTAGATAACACCGACATTTAGCAGTGTCTATGAATATTGCTAAGATTATTGGTTAGTTTTTAGTGATCAGACGATCACAAAAATGACTCTGGATTCTAAATAAATCATTAAGGAAACTATCCAAGTCCTTCTAATACATAACATTGCAAATTAAAGGGTAGTTAGATCAAAATTTCGGTCTGTAGTTCAATAATAGTCTAAACGTTTCAATGATAGCTATAGGTTTTCAATTTCAACTTTGTAATGTTAGAAATGCTTCGTACGGTATTGCGCTCTTATTTCTCTCTAAAATATTACAAAGTCAACTAAAAGCATCATGAACTGAATATGCTGAATTCAGTTCTGCATGTTGTTTAATTAGTACATTACTAAAAATATATCAAAATCAGGATTACACAATAGATATCCAGTACACTTACCCTATCTCATCACAATTTATTTTCTAACTGTTAATTGTGATTATGACTTACTTACTTACCTACACCTGTTACCCCCAACGGAGCATAGGCCGCTCACCGGTTTTCTCCAACCAACTCTATCCTGGGCTTCCCTTTCCAATTCTGTCCAATTTTCGTTCATTCTTCCCATAACTTTCTCTATTTCTCGGCGTAATGTGTTCCTTGGCCTTCCTCTTTTCCTTTTGCCTTGAGGGTTCCATATGAGGGCTTGTCTTGTGACGCAGTTAGGTGCTTTTCGTAGTGTGTGTCCTAGCCACCTCCACCGCTTCTTCCTGATTCGCTCCTCCACTGGAATCTGGTTTGTTCTCAATTGTGATTATGAGTTATTTAAAAAACTGAAAGTGAATAATATTTTTGATGAAACTGGATAAATCGTGGCCAGCAGTGACATCTTGTCCCTTGAACTAATCAGCAGGATTTACCACCGGCACTTCAATTTTGAATATGTCGCTTCAAACTCCTAGTTCATTATCTACTGAACTACCGAGTTTAGGTTATTAGCACTGAAATTCAGATGCTCATATTTGGTATATTGTATTATAGCAGAAAGTATATTAATTGTGTAGAAGCTTTGTGTTGTTTCAGTGCATAAACTGAACTTGGAATCAGCGTTTAAGAGGAGCTTCTTTATTTTTACAGTATTTATTATCTTTTTGGAGAGAATGATATACTCATCAATCGATCAATAGCAACGTAGAACGTCGTACGTATGTACAGCAGTTCAAGTTGCCATACCACATTAGCACAGAGATGCAATTGTCAATTCAAATCCCATAGCTGTAGAGGTAGTAAAGGTATTAGCAGTAATCGGCGAGAATAGGTTTAGAAGATATTATTTAAGAAGTAGAAGGTAGTGAAATAAACTTAAAATGAAAAAGACATAGGTGATGAGGAATTCGGAAGGTTAGGATTTGAGAGAACACAAAGAATGAATGCCCCTGTGACACTGAAAACGGTCTTGAGCCATGTCATTCAGGGTCTCTAACCATCGATTACTATCATCTCGCGGACCCCAACCAGGTAGTCGACACCTACCGACATGACTCAGTCCACTTATCAGTGACTTCATGGATTTGCGCTACCTTCTGGTTTAACCGCCCCTATCTTTTTTCCAGCCTACCCCTACATCAGACAACATTGCTCGTCGTGGCAGTCGGTGATGAGGCATACGCAACGCACGTCCCAACCGCCTCAACTGATGAAGTTTCAACACTTCATTTATTGATTTGCCACCCTTACCTAGGACCTGTTTCCTGACAACCGCATTGCTTACTCGGTTGTTGCAGGATGCATGAACAACGCTTTTAAGACATCGATGATCGAATACGAGTAACATACGAATATCTTCAACTGTGACTGGCCATAAAGTAGGACGGAGCAAACTACTACGCAGTGGACTCGTACTTTAGTCAGCAAACGGATATCTTGTCTACGCCATAAGCGACGCAGGTTGGCATAAGCCGATGGAGCCTTCTGTATCCGTGCTGAGATTTCGTCATACACCAGGCCACCAGATTTGATCAGACTCCCAAGATAAGTGAGGCGGTCAACATGTTTAACTGCTTCACTCTCTATCGCTTGTTCAGTTGCCAATACAAGCCGATCCTAAGCAACATTTTGCATTTCGAGGGTGAGAATCGCATTTCGAAAATTATATAATGCATATAACAAGATAATTGATTACTATAAACTTGTCAACTAAGGGGTTCATGATAATTATATACTACTAAAGATCCAGATATCATAAACGTATTGATTGTATGTGTGTGTGTGTGTGTACATTGAGTGGGTGTGTTCTGTTAGTAAAAATTTCTAAATCGACACTGATATACACCAAAATGTAGTGTAAATTTATCCATTTTAGACTAGTTTATTTTAGTTACCTTACAATGATAAATTGGTAAACATTATACGAGTGCTTTTCTGTTCGAGAGACTACATTACTATGATTAAGGATTTCATATTACTTTGCTTGAGAAATAATAGTAGTGTAGTGAAGGTGAACACAGGTGGGGCAACCGAATTGTATTTAACGAAAGTTACAGAGTTACTCAGTAAAATAGGAAAACCATATCGTAAACGGTTAATTTGCAAAATATCAGTTCATTATATCGAACTGGACTGTTCCTGTTGCAAAACATCAATCCATTGTCACTATTCATGAGTTTCATACAAATTCCATTGTGTTCTTCTAACTCTTCCTTTCTTGATCTTCCCCCATCTTCTGCTGCCAGACATTACGTTGACACTCACGTCATATACTATTTATAATTAGCTCACACCACAGTAGTACTAATCGAATCTCCGAATAAAGGATACATCGTTTGTTTCTAAAAAGTTTCGAATAAGATTTACATTACAGTTACCCCCGCCTAAGACAATGGAAGATGATCATGCGATTTCGTAAATAAATCGAAGTGATGAGACATGTACATGACTGGATCCTAGATCAATGGTCTAGAGCTTGAGCAGCTGCGCACCAGACTGAAGGTCCTTCTCTCAGTTCCCTTTTGCCGGGTCATCAATGCACATTACTGAGGAGTCAGTCACATACCAGGACGAAACGGCCGACCAATGTTTCCAGGTATTCAGTGACTGTCGATCTTATATCGGTTTATGATTTTATCGAAATTTAACAACTTCCCCAACTATTTACTGACAATTTACAGTTGTATTTGCGTTGATACAATGACCGATAAACAGCCAAAACTTGACCCTAATTCCTATTAGTCTTTGAGCTACTTGTAACCCATTGTCTTATCAAAAGATGAAGTAAGCCAGCAAATGTCTTCTCCATTGTATTCCACTCGAATATCATAATATAATCTACATCAAGTACTTGACCTGACAGAAAACAAATAATTAATTTACAATGTATACATCACTCATTGTTATAAGTGATATGCTAACTATAACCAGTAGGATAATAATTAATTATTGAGTAATCTGTTGTACTGATCTATTTTTATGGAGAGAGAACGTGATTAGTTTAATAGAAACATTCATTTTATAACTAATTGTACCGGTGATTGTTTTACTGAACCTCTTTGTTTAATACTACTCTGTACGCACAAACTTTCCGTTTGTGTTGCTGCCATTTCGACTCCACTGTCGTTGTAATTTCGTCCCTGTTTTCTGGCACGATCTCGGTATCATTTCGATACCGCGAAATCGCTAGCAAATATATTTTCTCACATGGATTTACTTATGTTCTCTTTGACCGGCACCTAGTTGGTCTGTAGTGGGGATCTTAGTCAATCTTGACAATGACTCGTGCCATTATACTGTAATCACAACAATCTATAAGTTAAATATGAATGACGGAATATAAAACTACAATAATCCAAGCATCTCTAACACAGAGGATGTCAAAAATGTGAATATAATAATTTCTTGTACAATAGTTATAAATGTTCAACCTCGACACTGATATTTTATGGATGAATCACGATGAAATTGAACCGCCGTAATATATTAGTTAGAAAATCAATTTCAAACTATTAACAGAATTTGAAATCATCAGTCAATCATTTCAAATTTACGCATTGATGATTTCAAATGTGTAATTGAAAATATCGTAACATGTGCTCACTAGTGACTAGCTTCGTGAGGAGGAAATTCTCGGAAGTGTAGTAAGAAGACATGACCAGTGGAGTTCAACATCGGTCGGGTGTAGGCAGAAACTACCAAAGATAAATGGATGAGGCCACGCAAAATCCCTAGATCAATCAGAGTTAGACATTAACACCGTTAAATGCCGACCGAGTGTTTCAGTGGTTAGGCGTTCGCGCACAATACCGAAGGTTTCGGATTCGAATCATGCGAGGTGCAGGAGCTGTGGATGCGCACTCATCCCAGGATGAAATGGCCGTCTTCCAGTGCTTCCAGGTTTTTAATGGTGTGGTCTAACTAACAATGATTGATTGATTGATTGATGATTTTGAAATGTGTATGAACACTAATCTCCAAAAACTCTCATTGAAAATATCAACAGAGTCTTCACAAAACTAACTAACTAACTAACTAACTTTCTCATTACTATGGTTACTTGTCTTTTCTCTGTATTGATTTGTCTCACACTATAATATACTAAAAGATTAAAATCACCAACAGAACTATGTCTTATCTAAACGCAAATACATAATAATCTACCCTAATGTAATGTAATATACATATATACATATATATATTACATATTTAAAGACAGAAATAAGTAACATATTCATATATTTTTTGTCTAGATTTCCAAAACGAAAAAGAACAAAATGCTACTGAATTTGATTGACTGATTGATTATTCCAATGAAAATCATTCAATAACTAAAAATAAAAATAGAAAAAAGTAAAAGGGATTGATTACCTTTCAAAAAATAGGACAGCAAATAGTAGCAGCAACACGTGATTCAGCTTAAATTGATTGATCGATTTTAAATTTAGGCGTTGCAATGCAGTTGGAACAGAAAATAAATCATTCATGCAATCAATCTATCAGCAAGCAACACAATACAATCAATATACAACAACGTACTCATAATAATTTGTGATACATTGTATTTGAATAAACAAACAAATAAAAAAAAAATGACATGTTACTTGAGATGGATTAACGTTCACATCATTTTGTTGACGAAAAAAATCAAACAAACAAACAGATTGGATCGGTGTTGAGTTTATACTTATTCTTCAGATGACAAAAATAGTTTGAATATTATATGATACGTCTTGGTTAACCAACAAGCCCGCTGCACATGCACGCCACTGCTTTTTAGACAACACAAGGATTTGCACGAATGCCAGTTCCTGGTCACTCCTGCCCTATATACAGGAACGCAAATGTTGGCCAGATTGTCCCGTAAGCAATTCGGATATCCGACCAGTGTACGCACCCCGTGCAGGTGATGATGAATCAACTCGATCCCTCGAACTAGTCCACTACCCACAGTCCCCCCTATCGGCAAAGGCAGCATAGCGGGTTCACTCAGCTGGAACTGGAACCCGGCACACGCTCTCTGAGCTAAGATCACGTGATTTATTACTAAAGGGTAAATTATCATATTCTTGATGGAGACAGTATCCTGTTTTCGCCATTCAGCATATTATTTCATTTCAGCATATTCTCAACAACAACAACAAATCACAGTGGTGTTTCAAGTGAAACCAATGGGGGTACACGATGTTATCCCAAAGACTGTGATGATACAACTTTGCATATATATATATATATATATATATATATATATATATATATATATATATTTAATGAGTGTTCTAATCAAGCTGAATTAACGTGATTGGAAAAAACGAATAAAATTATATTGTCCTTGAATGCGCTTCCTTATCATCTTGTGAACAGCCAATAAGAACAGTGGAATCCAGCTGCAAAAATTAAGGTGGTCTAGTAATTCAATACAGAAAATTTACAACATGTTTTAAATTTGTCTTGATCAATTTTCACGTTAAGAATGAGAAACTACTTCGTGTATTGAATAATCATATTCACATGTCCTTCACCATATTTATTTATATATTAAAGACTTCTTTTATTTCAGTAATATAATCGATCAAACCTGTTAACAATCTTTCTCTAGGAACTAACTCAACAAAATCACGAATGACACATGATTATTTGATAAGAATCTTCAATTGTGCAAAGACTTGAACTAGTGTACACTTATACCAATTCTGATGAAAATTATATATATATATATATGTTCCTGACAGATTTTCACAACAAAATCTTACTTCATTTTGTCCTGTATAAGCAAAAGCTCATTATCATAGAATAAAAACCTCTTATCAATGTATCCACATTGTTTCATGCATTCAATTACTTATTAATTAAAATACTTCATGTTGACAATGACGTGGCCAGTGGACTTCAACATCGGTCTGGTGTAGGCAGTAACTACCAAAGACAAATAGGTGAGGTCACGCAAAATGCCTAGATCAATCAGAGTTAGACATTAACACCGTTGGATGCCGGCCCAGTGGTCCGATGGTTAGGCGTTGCCGCACGATACCGAAGTTCCCGGGTTCTAATCCTGCCAGGTGCGGTAGTCATGGATTTGTACTGCTGATGAGTCCCATACCAGGACAAAACGGCCATCCAGTGCTTCTTCCAGGTTTCTAATGGTTGTCTAAACTGATTGATAGATGATTACCTATGTGTATAAACGCTAATCTCCATAACTCTAACTGAAAACGACAATGATATAACTTTTGTCTGAAATAATTACATAAATAAATTCCTAAATAACATTCATAACAGAACCCAATTCATCATGTCAGATTCAATTAGAATTCTTAAATCATAAACTGAATATACGTTTTGATAAGCAATATTAGTACGTTGGTAGTTTCAGTCAACTTTTAGAGATATCAATATATATATATATATATATATATATATATATATATATATATATATATATATATATATATATATATTACTTACGCCTGTCAAACCCCCAATCGAGCATAGGCCGCACACCAGTTTTCTCCAACCAACTCTGTCCTGGGCTTCCCTGTCCAGTTCTGTCCAATGTTTGTTCATTCCTCTCATATCTTTCTCTATTTCTCAGCGTAATGTGTTCCTTGGCCTTCCTCTTTTCCTTTTGCCTTCAGGGTTCCATGTGAGGGCTTGTCTCATGATGCAGTTAGGTGCTTTTCGTAATGTGTGTCCTATCCACTTCCACCGCTTCTTCCTGATTTCCTCCTCCACTCGAATCTGGTTTGTTCTCTCCCACAGTACGTTGTTGCTGATCGTGTCTGGCCAACGAATCCGAAGTATTTTGCGATTACGTCTGTTAATAAACACTTGTATCTTCTGGATGATAGCTTTGGCAGTTCTCCATGTTTCCACTCCATACAGTAGAACTGTCTTCACATTGTCTTGTAAATTAAACACTCCTATTTGTCTTTCCTTACCGTAAATGACACATTTCCCTAAATGTCAATTGACAGAATCGAACAACATTGTTTACAAAAAAAGAAGTGTTTGAAAATATTTCGTCAAGATAATGTTATACTTTAACATTAACAACAACGAATAATTAATAATAACAAAAAGATAATGTTAATACTGAGAGATGGATGAGTGCAGAATAGTTAGACAGATTATCTAAGTGATGTATATGATATGTATCATGATGAAATACTCAGAGAAATGGTATAAATGACTTTCGGGGGAATCACGAGGTCGATGCCCCTACCGAGAACCAGACTAACGATGAATGTGGGTAGTTGGAATTTTCGTACATTATAGGAGATTGCGAAAGTCATTCAAGTTACTTCATAAATGAAAAGATATAACCTGATGGTACTTTGAATGAGTGAAACACATTGTATGCAGACTGGACAACAAAGACTAGCTTCAGGTAAGTTGCTGTTATACTGTGACCATGAAGAAGATTTCAAGTGTCACAAAAAGATTACATGATGTTCTGAAATGTTATAGAAAAGTAGAAAGATTAAAATATTTTGAAAATAGTATTTATTCACTTGAAAGACATGAAAAAGAAAAATAAGCAATGAAAAGTGTAATGGTCATGATAATAACTGAGTAACAGACAGACAAACAGACAGATACAAGGCAGAATATCGTATGTAAGTACATCAGTTCAAATTGACATACCACATCAGCACAAAGACGTAACTGTCAGTTCAAATCCAAGAGTGATAGTAGAATTATTAGCAGCAATGGAGAAGATTAGGGAGCGAAGATATGATTCGAAAAGTAACATTCAGTGAGATAAATTTAGAAGGAGAAAGGTAGAGATTATGAGGAATGCAGAAGGTTAGAATTAGAGAGAACACAAAGAGTGGATGCACTTGCGCCATTGCAAACGATTCTCAGCCATGTCGTTCAAGGTCTCTAACCATCGATCGCTAGCATCTCGCGGCCTTCAAACAGGTATTCGACACCTACTAACATGACCCAGTCTACTTGTCAGTGACTTCATGGATTTCTGCTATGTTTTGGTTTGGCCGTCCCTAACTTTCTTCCAACCTACTCATACACTGCAAAACATGGCTCGTCGAGGCAGTCGGTGGTAGGGCATACGTAACACATGTCCCAACCACCTCAACTGATAAAGTTTCACCGCTCTATCTATTGATTTGCCATCCCTACCTAGATCTCGTTTCCTAACGACAGCACTGCTTATACCGTTGTCCCAGAATACACGAGCAATGCTTCGGAGACATCAATGATCGAAGACTAGTAACCTACGGAAGTACTCTACTCTTAATAGCCATGATTCGCATCAGTACAGTAGGGCGGAGCAAACTGTTGCACAGTACACTCGTCCTTTGGTTAGCGAGTGGATATCTCGACTACGCTATAGGTGACGCAAGTTGGCAAAAGCCAATCGAGCCTTCTGTATCCGAGCTCAGAGTTCATCAGTCACGAGGCCATCAGCACTGATGAGACTCCCCAGATAAGTGAAGTGTCCAACAGGTTCGACTACTTGACTCCCTATCACTAGTTTAGGTGCCGATGCAACCTAATCTTGAAGCAACATTTTGCATTTCGAGGATGAGAACCGCATCCCGAACATGCTTGCATTGTTGCTTAGGGTAGTCAGAAGACTCTGCATTTTGTCATCGTCTTCACCAAGTAGGACTATGTCATCGTCATATTCTAAGCCAATAAGCAATACTTACTTTACTTACTTTCGCCTGTTACCCCCAATGGAGCATAGGCCGCCCACCAGTTTTCTCCAGCCAACTCTGTCCTGGGCTTCCCTCTCCAGTTCTGTCCAATGTTTGTTCATTCCTCTCATATCTTTCTCTATTTCTCTGCGTAGTGTGTTCCTTGGCCTTCCTCTTTTCCTTTTGCCTTCAGGGTTCCATGTGAGGGCTTGTCTAGTGACGCAGTTGGGTGCTTTTCGTAGTGTATGTCCTATCCATTTCCACCGCTTCTTCCTGATTTCCTCCTCCATTGGAATCTGACTTGTTCTCTCCCACAGTTCGTTGTTGCTGATGGTGTCTGGCCAACGAATACGAAGTATTTTGCGTAGACAACTGTTAATAAACACTTGTATCTTCTGGATGATGGCTTTGGTAGTTCTCCATGTTTCCGCTCCATACAGTAGAACTGTCTTCACATTTGTATTGAAAATCCTGATTTTGATTCAATAAGCAATAACTGAGTTATAATTGCGAACAATTGAAATACAACAACAATTATTTATTAATTTACAAAGCAGCGTTAGTGTCATGAGAGTTTGATCTTTGACTGTTGAGTCGCTAAAGCCTCTTAACTTCACACATTCTTAACTTACCCTCATTTTGAGCTTCACTGTTTTGACTGTATAAATCAGTTTGGAAGATAATTCTCGTGGTAGGAAGATAACATAATATTAGTGAACAGACATTTACAGGGAATGTTCGTTTTGAAGAGAATCAATGTAATCAAGCGATCCAACTGGAGAATCGTAGAAAATCATAAAGAAATTGATAAATATTTCAAAGTCTTCTGAAACTCACTATCTAAGCGCAAGGATTTCAAGTGTATGGTCACAATCCAATAGGTCATAGCAATATACTCAGTGTTTTATAAAGTGTTTACATGGTCAAACTTTTACTTCTTGCCAGAACCTAAAGTATGTTTAATCGTTATTAGTCATTTGTGACTACAGGATAATATTACAATACTTAATGTGTCAAAATAAAGCTTTCTTTATTGTACAAGTAACTCTAGTGTTAAAGATCTAGATACAATAATCGACAAGATAGCATAGATCTAACTTTCATGCAATCTCAGACTATTTATTTAACTATATCGATATGTATTCTTGAAAGATATAGCACTTTCAATGGTATTCGGATCTACATCAGATAATCTCCGCTAAAGACGTTACCAATATGTTGTTTGAAAGGCAATCAACATCTCTAGGATACCTGATCACAGAGCATATCATGTCAGTTTACTCAGATCAAGCGATCACATTAAAATGACATCAATTAAAATTGCTCAATAATAAGAACTAGACAAATATAACAATAATTGTTATTCAGACATCAATAAGTCAATAAGTATTTTGCGCTAGGAATGAAAGACATGATTATTATTATCATAAATCTTGTCACATCTCAAAACAGACCTGTTAACATTTTTCTGATATTATGGTTTTTGATGAACAAATAAAGTGTTTACCTTAAACAATCAATATACAGTAAACCATGCTTTTTGCCATTTCGTTGATGAAGGTCATCGTGACTAGTGGCTGAAGATATCACGTGACATGATTGTAGGATTTTAAATTTGTCCTACAGATGTAATTCTATAACATAAACGCAAATACCGCCGATGACAGAGTCCCAAGTGAAACTATAGTTAACAGAAGACAATTCGGTTTTAAACTTTATCTGTTTCTAAACAAAAAGAAACGATTAAATTAGTACAATAAATAAGGAAATTACAATTATCAAGCAAGATGAGCAAACGTACCGGACAGTATAGCGTGTCTTTAGAAAATGAATAAAAAACATGAGTCACAGCAATATAAATAAAATAATAACATCCTTTAATCGATAGACCATTCACAGCAAAGAAAGTTTATAGATCAGTCAGACTAGATGACGTGGTGAGCGCTTAACCAATCTGATTGGTTAGTTATGACATAACTACAATTAGTTATAAAATAACTAACAATGATCCAGAATCGGTTACGATGATAGACTGACCCCTGAGATGTTTAAGGACGATTGTCCAGTTTTAACAGTTAGACTGACGATCTTAGGTAGAATCTGGGAACTGGAAGTAATCCCATCCGACTGGTCTCAGTCGCTAATTGTCCCAATCTATAAGAAAGGACAAAAGTCTTCTTGTGACAATCAGAGGGGAATAAGTCTAACTAATATAGTTTCTAAATTGTTAGCCTCCATTATACTTAGACGTCTAACTAGAGCTCGCGAAGAGCAGACTCGAGAAAACCAGGCTGGTTTTCGACCTGGACGTGGTTGTATAGACCACATCTTCACACTACGACAGGTCCTGAAACACAGACACACATTTAGACGTCCGACAGTAGTCGTGTTCCTGGGCCTAAAAGCGGCATTTGACTCAGTGGATCGTTAGGTTCTGTGGCAGTGTCTGTCATTGAAAGGTGTACCAAAGAAGTACGTTAACCTTACACAAGCACTCTACTCGAAAACTACAGGTCGAGTGGGAGCTTATGGCGAACCGTCATTGGAATTCTCTACTCCAAGTGGTGTCCGTCAGGGATGTCCACTCTCTCCATTATTGTTTAACTTTGTCGTAGACATCCTCCTAGAGTTAACATTAAGCTCGTCAGATTTTTCAGGTGTTGACCTTCTACCAGAAAAATCGCTTACTGACCTAGAATATACCGATGACATAGTTCTATTCGGTGAAGATGCTGACGAAATGCAGAGTCTTCTGACCACTCTAAGCAACAATGCAAGCATGTTCGGGATTCGGTTCTCACCCTCGAAATGCAAAATGTTGCTTCAAGACTGGGTTGCATCGGCAACTAAACTACTGATAGGGAGTGAAGTAGTCGAGTGTGTTGATCGCTTCACTTATCTTGGGAGTCTCATCAGTGCTGAATGCCTGGTGACTGACGAAATCTCAGATCGGATACAGAAGGCTCGATTGGCTTTTGCTAACCTACATCACCTATGGCGTAGGCGAGATATCCACTCGCTAACCAAAGGACGAGTGTACTGTGCAGCAGTTTGCTCCGCCCAACTGTACGGATACGAGACATGGCCGTTAAGAGTAGATGTTCGTAGGTTACTAGTCTTCGATCATCGATGTCTTAGAAGCATTGCTCGTATATCGTGGGACAACCGAGTAAGCAATGCTGTCGTTAAGAAACGAGTACTAGGTAAGGATGGTAGACCAATAAATGAAATGCTGAATCTTCATCAGTTGAGGTGGTTGGGACATGTGTTACTTATGCCTAACCCACGACTGCCTCAACGAGCTATGTTTTGTGGTGTAGGAGTAGGTTGGAAGAAAGCTAGGGGTGACCAAATCAAAACATGGCAGAAATCCATGAAGTCACTGACAAGTTGACTGAGTCATGTTTGTAGATGTAGACTACCTGGTTGGGGTCCACGAGACGATAGTCACCGATGTTTAGAGACCTTGAACGATATGGCTGAGAATCGTTTGCAATGGCGCAAGTGCATCCACTCTTTGTGTTCTCTCAAATCCTAATCTTCTGAATTAGTCAACACCTCTGGCTTTGTCTTTCTAACCTTATTTCACTTAATTATACTTCTCGAATAATATCTTCAAACCCTAGTCTTCTTCATTACTATTAATACCTCAACTAACTTTATCACTATGGGATTTGATTTGACATTTGCGTCTCTGTGCCGATGTGGTATGGCAACATGAACTTATGTACATACGTACGAAGTTCTACGTTGCAACTGACTGACTGACTGACAATGGAACAGATATATGAGCTGGTTGTCTTCCATCTAGCTCAGAATTCCAGTATTATTCTATTCCTTGTATTACTTATACAATGTTACCATTCAACTCTCACAATGATAATTTGGTGAGAAAACTTGAACTAGTATACATTTATACCAAGTGGTTCTTCTCTAATTTATACTGATTGCACAATTGCGACAAATCTCTTTTATTACCTGCCTGTATGATTTGTTTATAAACATTTGGACAGATAAATTATTCTAATCTGTCTATCCATCATACAATCTGCATGTTTCATCTTGTTAATTACTCACATGTAACCTTGAATTGTTGTACATGTATGTATGTTAGCCAGTATACATCTATCTATGTCGTAAGTTGTATCTTTTGCTCATGTTTATCAAATTCACATTACCTATTACTTATTGAGTTGCATAGATTCTTATTGCAAATCAGCATTATTTCACGTGGTTGAAATGTACATTCCGGAAATACCTTCTTACTTTACGCTTCTTGATATTGGTCCGGAGGTTAGTCGTTCACGTGCAAGATCGAAGGTCCTGGGTTCGAATCCTGTGAGTAGTAGGAGTCATGGATGCGCACTGCCACTGATGAGTTCCATACCAGGTTGAAACGGCCATCTTTCAGTGCTTCCAGGTTTCTAATGGTGTGGTCTAACAATGGTTGGTTGATGATTTCAAATGTGCAAGAACACTGATCTCCATAACTCTAAATGAAATAAAGCTTTTTATTGTTTTTGTCAATAATCTCACCAATCGATAAAATTATATACGAAGTAAATGAGATTATTTATTCATTTCATTAGCCTTAATATCGGTCGTTTATAATGCAGTCAGATAGGAAGCTTAGACAACTTACTCAACTAAATATTAGTTGTGTACGATAAACTCATTAAAATTCTGATGAGTCTCATCGTGATAATCAGTTAGTTAATTAGTAAACTTTGAGATTACTCACTCACTTACGCCTGTTACCCCCAATAGAGCATAGGCCGTCCACCAGTTTTCTCCAACCAACTCTGTCCTGGGCTTCCCTTTTCACTTCTGTCCAATTTTTGTTCATTCTTCTCATATCTTTCTCTATTTCTCGACGTAATGTGTTCCTTGACCTTCCTCTTTTCCTTTTGCCTTGAGGGTTCCATGTGAAGGCTTGTCTTGTGACCTAGTTGGGTGCATTTCGCAGTGTATGTCCTATCCACTTTCATCGCTTCTTCCTGATTTCTTCCTCCAATGGATTCTGGTTTGCTCTCTCCCACAGTAGGTTGTTGCTGATGGTGTCTGGCCAACGAATATGAAGTATTTAGCGAAGAAAACTGTTCATAAATACTTCTATCTTCTGAATGATGACTTTCGTAGTTTTCGGAATTTCCGCTCCATACAGTGGAACTGTCTTGACACTTGTATTGAAGATACTGATTTTGGTGTTGATTGATATTTGTTTGGAGTTCCAGAAGTTGTTCAATTGTAGAGATTCAGCTTTTGCTTTGCCGATCCGCGCTCTCACATCTACATCGGATCCATCTTTCT
This sequence comes from Schistosoma turkestanicum, assembly GCA_944470395.2. NCBI lineage: Eukaryota > Metazoa > Platyhelminthes > Trematoda > Strigeidida > Schistosomatidae > Schistosoma > Schistosoma turkestanicum. The sequence goes on from OX103977.1 coordinate 5,823,604, forward strand.
CGTCGGTGATGCTGCTTCCAAGATATGTAAAGGTTTTAACGTCCTCGAAGGCATCTACATCAAGAGTGATTTGGTTGGTGCATGTTGTGTTGCATCGGAGGCTGCTCCTACACTGGTCGTCTTCTCTTGCATTTGTTGTTGCGTGTGCGTTTGAAGAGCCAGGTCATCTGCGATGTCCAGATCGTCTAGCTGCGTCCTACCTGTCCAGTTGATACCGTGCTTCCCTCCAGATGTTGACGTTTTCATAATCCAGTCGATGACCAGGAGAAAGAGAAAGGGTGAGAGTAAGCAACCTTGCCTTACACCGGTCTTCACCTCGAAAGAATCTGTCAGCTGACCTCCGTGCACGAGTTGGCAGTTGAATCCATCATAAGAATTCCGTATGATGTTGACTATTTTCTCAGGCACACCGTAGTGTCGAAGAAGCCTCCACAGTGTTTTCCTATCCACGCTATCAAATGCTTTCTCGTAGTCGATGAAGTTGATGTAGAGTGGTGAGTTCCATTCAATTGATTGTTCCACAATGATCAGTAATGTAGCAATTTGGTCAGTACACGATCGATCCTTACGAAATCCTTCATTCTGTTTAACAATACCCTGTTGAAGACTTTGCCTGGTATTTAGAGAAGAGTGATGCTTCTGTAGTTCTCACACTTGCTGAGATCGCCTTTCTTTCGTATTTTGTTGAGGTATCCTTCTTTCCAGTCTGTTGGTCCTTGTTCCTCATCCCAAATCTTGTTGAAGAGAATGTGAAATATTTTCGCAGTTGCTTCTACATCTGCTTTCATTGTCTCTGCTGGAATGTTGTCTGGTCCTTCTGCTTTACCGCTCTCGAATTTTCTGATGACCATGCCGATCTCTTCAATCGTAGATGCGCCAACATCGATTGGGAGATGGTGGAAAAATTTGTACCTCACATAGATGACTGTAGTGGAGTTTCGTCCAAGCAACTGCATGTTTTGTTTGTGAAGCTTACATTGTTCTTCTGAACAATAGAGACAGTCGAATGCTTTCACCTCTTCTACCTAGAAAGTTGTGCTGATAATTTTATTCAGAAGAACACTGCAATCTCCACAACCAAAACAACTAGCTCACAGAATGAAACTTCATCACAGTGAGTAGACTTTAATTGTCATTATTATTATTATTATTATTATTATTATTATTATTATTACATGTCTACTCTAATTAATTCGATCAAGATTGATTTTAAGAGAGATTTGTATCTAATTCAGTGTTTTTCTATCAGTAATGTACTCAAAATTAAAAAAATGACGATCAAGTTAATTCAATTTGTGAAATGTGATTTGGGATTACCGCAGTTTGATGACTTCCTTTTTTTGACTAAAATTCAATCAGTTTTGATTGACATATTGATAGTAAGTAAGTATCCTAAGAGGATCGCTTCAGACTAACAACCATCAAGAGACAAGTTTTTTATTAGAATAGACAGAATGTGGTTACCAGTGAAGAAGCTCAAGTCCCATATTGAACATCAACTCCGAGAAATGCAGGTATATATCAATAATAATAATAATAATAATAATAATAATAATAATAATAATAATAATAATAATAATAGTAATAATAATAATAATATAAAAACTGAATGAATAAATATGAGATTGAAGAAAAATCTCTTAATTCTTTCACTGAACATTATTGATTTACTGACTGACAAACTATTTGACAAGATCGATTAAAAAATGGTGTGATTATGGGGTGATTACGGGGTTGTGAAGATTGTTAAGTTACACATTTCTGAAACCATGAATCGATCTGTGTTAGACCAGCACCATTAGAAACCTGGAAGCACTGAAAGACGGCCGTTTCGTCCTGGTATGGGACTCCTTGCCTACAATATCGAAGGTCCTGGGTTCGAACCCTGCGGGGTGCAGGAGTTGTGGATGTGCACTGTCACTGATGAGTCCCATACCAGGACGAAACGTCCATCCAGTGCTTCCAGGTTCCTAATGGTGCTGGTCTAACATTGATTGATTCATGGTTTCAAAATAATTTTCATTTTTGTTTAAAAAATCAAATTTACATAAGAATGAAACAGGATGACTGGAAATTAGAAGCCAAAGATTTTTTCGATAAAAAAACAACGAGTACTCTTTGCAATAATAATAATGAATTTCCATTCAAATATTAATGAACAATTGAACACTAATTGAATTTTTTCTGGTTGATCAACGTTAGACATGAAGAAACAGATCAGCAGGGGGATATAATCAGAATCAAAGTGCAAACAACGACAGATTTAAGGTCAACAGCAACCAATCAAGATCAAAGCTAACAGAATAAGCCGCTTGTTAAACGTAGAGAAATTTGAATTCTATTTAGTTCTATCTGAAGTTTGTGCTGATGATGTCGCTGTTCAGAAGAAGAACAATGAAAGCTTCGAAACCGAAACATCCAGCTCAAAGAACGAAACACCACAACATTAACACTGTTGGATGCCAACTCAGTGGTCTATGACTGAAGGTCCTGAATCCAATTGCTCCAAACAGCGGTCAAAGATCCGTATCGCTGATGAGTCTCATACCACGATGTCTTAATCACATATAGCACTGTTCATCTTCATCTTCTCAATTACACTATTGAAATTTATCAAAAGGACTTAATTGCTTTAAATTTTTTGCACTACAGGGGTTGTGAAGATTGTTAAGTTACACATTTTTGAAACCATGAATCGATCAATGTTAGACCACCATTAGAAACCTGAAAGAAGCACTGAAACACGGCCGTTTCGTCCTGGTATGGGACTCATCAGCAGTGCGCACCCATGACTCCTGCACCCCGCAGGATCCAAACCCAGGACCTTCGGTATTGTAGGCGAACGCCTAACCATCGGATCACTGAGCCGGTATCTAACGGTGTTAATGTCTAACTTGATCAAATTCACGGAGTTGCGCAACCTCATACACAGTCTTCGGTAGTTACACTGTCTACACCCGAACAGGTTGAACTTCACTGGTCACGTCTTCCCACTAGAACTCGGAGAAGATTCCTCACGAAGCTAGTCACTAGTGAGCACAGGTAATTTGCATTACAGGGGTTGTAAAGATTTTTAAGTTACACATTTTTTGAAACATACATATACTCTTTTGGATAAATATTGAAATGAAAATAATCTATGGTTGAGTTTTAAGTTATTTTTGACATAAAAGTTTTTTGTATCTGTTAGTCATGATTGTATGATAGACTGAAAGTAGATTTTTGACCAATAAAGATAATTCCATTATAGCGTGATATACTTTTCAAAAAAATGAGCTCGAGCGAAGGAACTAGCCATGGTGTTGAAATCTAACAATTCAAGGTATTCTAATTGATGAAATGATTACAGTCTGATGTCTGTCATAGGTTAGCATCTTTTTCACTTTTAGTTAAATTCACTTCTGAGATGATGGAGAAGATTTGTAGCTCAGGTGAATGATTGTGGTGGTGGTGTTTGGTTCACTGAGCTGGATGTTTTGGTTGTGGAGCTTTCAATGTTTTTCCACTGAACAACAACATCATCAGCACAAACTTCAGATAGCAGAAGTGAAGCATTCGAATTTCTCCATGTCTGACCTGTAGCTTGTTCTGCTAACCTCGATCTTGATTGGTTGCTGTTGGCCTTAAACCTGTCGTTGTTTGCACCTATGCTTTGATTGCATCCCTCTTTTGATCTGTTTCTTGATCCTATGCCACCTATGATCTTCCTGATTGATTGATAAATTGGGTGAATGTCGATGTGTTTGTTGATCGCTGATTGACCTGAGTGCCAAGCTTCTAAAAATTCCCTAGTGTTCTTAGTCCTCCCCCCTACCCAGTATTTCCACATTGTCCCAATCGAATGTATGTCCATGATTGTCGGTATGTATTGATATAAGCGAAGAGTTGTCGTGGCGTTTAACTGCTGATTGGTGTTCACGTAAACGAAGCTGAAGACTCCTGCACTTCATTGGCAGCATGCAAACATGAGTGTTCTATGTTTGATCATAAGTGCAGTTGTGAATATAGATTGATGCAAAGACTCAAATCAGCACAACACAACTTCCTAGCTCCCTCTATCTCTCTCTCGCTTTAACTAATCGAACTAATCAATACAACAATGTCTTATGCAAACATGTCAAATATTGCAAATATTCTCACGAAGCACTAGAATCTGTCAAATCAATAATTACTCCAAACGTTTATTGATGCATTGAATTGAATTGCTTTTTATTGATCAGCTGACTACAAAATAATCAAACCAACAATGTGCTACTGCCACACATGTGGTGTACATCACATATATCATATATATCAATCAATGATTTGTGCAAAAACAGATGACAGACATTTATTCAAAAGATTTTTTGAAAAATTAACTCAAGATATTTCTTAGATTTTATAGAATGTAGTAAGAGATAATCTTTCAACGTGGAATGATTAGTTTTTATTGTAATTAATTTTCCTGTAACAAATTTGTGTGTATATTTAGTTATCAACTACACTCGATTAGCATGAAATAAAGTGAACTCAGTCCCAGTGCGGTGCGAGCTACTTATAAGTAGTATATGACGTGAGTGTCAACGTAATGTCTGGCAGCAGAAGATGGGGGAAGATCAAGAAAGGAAGAGTTAGAAGAACACAATGGAATTTGTATGAAACGCATGAATAGTGACAATGGATTGATGTTTTGCAACAGGAACAATCCAGTTTAATATGATGAACTGATATTTTGCAAATGAACGATTTACGATATGGTTTTCCAATTTTACTGAGTAACTCTGTAATTTTCGTTAAATACAATTCGGTTGCCCCACCTGTGTTCTCGTTCACTACACCAGGATCTATTTACAATTTGGAAACAGAATACACTAATTTGTTACGAGACAACTATTGATTACATTGCGGGCTTGCTGTGAAGATTGCTAAGTTTTATTTGTAACCATGAATCGATCAATGTTAGACCACTATTAGAAACCTGGAAGCACTGGGCGGCCGTTTCGTTCTGGTATAGGACTCATCAGCAGTGCGCATCCACGACTCCTGCACCCCGCAGGATGGTGGTCTAACATTGATCGATTCATGGTTACAAATAAAACTATTGAATAACCTAGTATTAACCTGCATTCAATGAATTACAGTTTAGAAAAAATTCTCTGTGGTTCAGTTCACATTGAAAGGTTGATTGATTGTTTTACATCCCTCATGGAAGTAGAATACAATAGATTTGTATTTATTGTGCCATATCAATCTAAATTAAAGTAGTAGGATCAAAATAAGCCTAAATTTGATTGATTGAATGATTGAAAAGAAAAATACTGTAGCATTCTATTCTCTCTTACTTACTTACTTACTTACTTACTTACTTACTTACTTACTTACTTACTTACTTACTTACTTACTTACTTACTTACTTACTTACTTACTTACTTACTTACTTACTTACTTACTTACTTACTTACTTACTTACTTACTTACTTACTTACTTACTTACTTACTTACTTACTTACTTACTTACTTACTTACTTACTTACTTACTTACTTACTTACTTACTTACTTACTTACTTACTTACTTACTTACTTACTTACTTACTTACTTACTTACTTACTTACTTACTTACTTACTTACTTACTTACTTACTTACTTACTTACTTACTTACTTACTTACTTACTTACTTACTTACTTACTTACTTACTTACTTACTTACTTACTTACTTACTTACTTACTTACTTACTTACTTACTTACTTACTTACTTACTTACTTACTTACTTACTTACTTACTTACTTACTTACTTACTTACTTACTTACTTACTTACTTACTTACTTACTTACTTACTTACTTACTTACTTACTTACTTACTTACTTACTTACTTACTTACTTACTTACTTACTTACTTACTTACTTACTTACTTACTTACTTACTTACTTACTTACTTACTTACTTACTTACTTACTTACTTACTTACTTACTTACTTACTTACTTACTTACTTACTTACTTACTTACTTACTTACTTACTTACTTACTTACTTACTTACTTACTTACTTACTTACTTACTTACTTACTTACTTACTTACTTACTTACTTACTTACTTACTTACTTACTTACTTACTTACTTACTTACTTACTTACTTACTTACTTACTTACTTACTTACTTACTTACTTACTTACTTACTTACTTACTTACTTACTTACTTACTTACTTACTTACTTACTTACTTACTTACTTACTTACTTACTTACTTACTTACTTACTTACTTACTTACTTACTTACTTACTTACTTACTTACTTACTTACTTACTTACTTACTTACTTACTTACTTACTTACTTACTTACTTACTTACTTACTTACTTACTTACTTACTTACTTACTTACTTACTTACTTACTTACTTACTTACTTACTTACTTACTTATTCCTGTTACTTCTTATGGAGCATAGGCCACCGACCAGAGAATTAATTTTTTTGGTTACCGGGGGTTGGATGTTTACAGGTTGAGGTCACTAACCGCATATCCAACCTTTCCTCTTTTATCCAAGTTTAGGACCGTCAACAACTCAAGATAGGCTCTAGACGGAATTGTTCTCTTCTGTCAATCAGAATTAATTGCAGTTAAATTGTAAAAATAGATCATTTATAACAATCAATATTGAGTACTTAAAAAAATTGTAACTGTATATATTTTTGGACTATTTAACTTCATATATATATATATATATATATATATATATATATATATATATATATATATATATATATATATATACATTTTAATGTATGAAGGTTAATTTATGAATGAGTTTCCAAAAATTGTTATATTCAATCATCCTTTGAAAATTCACTGAATCTAATCGGAATAAGCTGCCAATTATTAAAAAAATTTTGTCATGAAATATTTTAATTTCCGTAGAAGCGTTGAACGTATTCATCATGTTTTGAAGATAAAAAAAAACTAATGATATTACTTAGATTAAAATAGTAATTTAAAATAATGATTAGTTTGTTGAACTTATTCATAAGTTTGGGCGTGAGGTTGGCGACTCCATCCGACGAAAAAAACTGAATTGCCAAAAAACTGCTAACCAGAAAAAATAATTCGAACCATTTTAACTCTGCCCTGGGAGTTGCAAGAAGAATTATGACGTCTAGTGATGAAAGCCGAGTTCCCTCGGAAGTCACGAGGCTGATGCCTCTTCTCGCAACTAGAGCAACCATTCTTTTATGTACATGGAACGTTCGAACATTGTGGAAGACCGGAAGACTATTCCAAGTTGCTGCAGAAATGAAAAGATACAACCTAGAGCTGCTTGAAATCATAGAAACGTATTGGATGCAGGTGGGACAACTGAGACTACCGTCAGGAAAGCTGCTGTTATACCCCTGCAGTGAACACAGAAGTGTCTCACACACACACACAAAAGAGTTGCAATGATGCTGTCCAAACAAGCACAAACAGAACTGATAGGATGAGAATTTCATGGACCCAGGATCATTAAAGCATCCTTCAAAACAAAGAAAGAGGACATTGCAATGAACGTCATCCAATGTTATGCACCTACCAATGACTACAATGACGACGTTAAAGATCAATTCTACGAAAGGCTGCAGTCAATCGTCGAGAAATGTTCACCAAAGGATTTGACAATTCTTATGGGAGATCTGAATGCCAAGGTTGGCATGGACAACACTGGATATGAAGACATCATGGGACGACTTGGACTGGGAGAAAGAAACGAAAATGGTGAGAGATTAGCAAACCTATGTGCCTTCAACAAACTGGTCATCGGTGGCACAATATTCCCGCACAAACGCATACACAAAGCCACATGGATTTCACCGGATCACACTACTCAAAACCAAATTGACCATATCTGTATCAACAAAACGTTCAGAAGGACTATGGAGGATGTGAGAACCAGGAGAGGAGCTGATGTAGCCTCAGATCACCATTTGCTAATCGCCAAAATGAAACTGAAACTAAAGAAGCACTAGACAATGGGACAGACAACATCACAGAAGTTTAATACGGCCTTTCTTCGGGAAACTGGAAAGCTCAATAAATTCAAGGTAGCCCTCACCAATAGGTTCCAGGCCTTTCGCGATCTACTCAATGGAGAGCAAAATACCTTGGAGAAAAATTGGAAAGGGATCAAAGTGGCAATCACTTCAACATGTCAGGAGGTTCTGGGTCACAAGAAGCACCATCACAAGGAATGAATCTCTGTTGGCAGTCTTGAAAAAAATAAGGAAAGGAGGAACAAGAAGGCATCAACCGAAGAAGAATAGAGAAAATCTAGGCGCAAGCTGAATACACAAAAGAACATTCTTTTCAAAAAGATTTTCGATGAAGAACAAGTACCAACAGATTGGAAAGAAGGATACTTGATCAAAATACCAAAGAAAGGCGATCTCAGCAAGTGTAAGAAATACAGAGGCATCACTCTTTTCTCAATATCAGGCAAAATCTTCAACAAGTTATTATTAAATAGAATGGGGGACTTTGTAGACGCCCGATTTCGAGATCAACAGTCTGGATTTCGTGAGGATCGATCGTGTACCGACCAAATTGCAACATTACGGATCATTGTGGAACAATCAATTGATTAGAACTTACCACTCTACATCAACTTCATTGACTACGAGAAAGCACTCGACAGGTGGACATAGTGACACAATGGAGCCTTCTTCGACAACTCGAAGTCCCTCAGAAGATAGTCAACATCATTCGGAGCATAGCTGGTAAACTCATTCTAACGCACACGCAACAACAAATGCAAGAGAAGATGACTAGTGTAGCAGCAGCCTCACTAGCAGCAGGTCCCAACATACATAAATGGAAAAGCTAGATTCTCCGATATAACACAACATGCACCGACCAAATCACTCTTGATGTAGATGCCTTGGAGGACGTTAAAACCTCTACATATCTGGGCAGCATCATTGACGAGCAAGGTAGATCTGATGAAGATATGAAGGCGCGGATCAGTAAATTTAGGGAAGCATTTCTGTAACTGAAGAACATCTAGAACTCAAAACAACTGTCAAGAAACACCAGGGTCAGAATTTTCAATACAAATGTCATGACAGTTCTACTGTATGGGCAGAAACTTGAGAAACTAACAAAGCTATCATCCAGCAGATACAAGTAGTCATTGACAGTTGTCTATGCAAAATATATCGGACAAACTGGCCAGACACCATCAGCAACAGCTGACTGTGGGAGAGAACAAACCAGAATCCAGTGGGGGGGGGGGAAATCTGGAAGAAGCGATGAAAGTAGATAGGATACTTATTCCAGAAAGCCCCGAACTGGGTCACAAGTCCTCATTTGGAATTCTCAAGGTCAACGCAAATTAGGAAGTCTAAATAAACATTACGCCGAGTAAAAGAGAAAGATATGAGAAGAATGAACAAAAATTGGACAGAACTGGAGAGGGAATCGCAGAACAGAGTAGGCTGAACAGCGCCGGTCAGCGGCACATGGTCCATAGGGGGTAACAGGACTAAGTAAGTAAGTATGTAAGTGAGTAAGTATGCTTTGTTTCTTCATTTTTTTGTTTTAATGAATTGGTTACATTCAAGCGGGAAAATTTCAATCAATGTTTCTATCGTTTTTATATCCATCTTTTCAATAGATAAATGTTATTGAAAACATTTAATTTTGTTTTTATATTACTTTCTTTCTCTTTGTGTTATTTAGAAAAAGTAGTGCAATTTGTTACGCTTGTTGTTATATACAGTTTAAAACTGGTTAGGTACGTTCTTGACATCAACGTGAGTGAATGAACCAATAAGGGAAATGTTGGCAAACGGTTAACAGAGAGAAAAAAGATCACTAGAGAAGCTACCAATAATGTGTTTCGTGCATTAGAAACGACAAAAATTTCTTGACCAATCACGTACACTTACCATTTGGCAGACTTCTGATTGGCTCAATATATCTAACTATATATTTATTTTCAAAACAGCTACCTTTATTTTTTGTGTAGTGAGTTGAGGCGATCAATTATTCGAAATTCATTCTTTTGTACTTTAACAACTTCAAGATTAGTAGGAAACTATATCACCTGCTGATCTAAATTAATAACCCTAATCAACTAGATTAATTAATCACAATAATAATAATAATAATAATAATAATAATAATAATAATAATAATAATAATAATGATAATAATAATGTAGCCTTATTAATTTTGATTGGTAGTAAATTCTTTAAGCTCATTGGTTTAACTTGTAAAGCTTTAATTGTCTACAGTTTGTAGAGATTAAAATTGAAATCATGAATCGATCAATGTTAGATCATCAATAGAAACCTGGAAGAACTGAATGCAAACGATTGCAAACGATTTTGAGACCTTGAACGACATGGCTCAAAATCGTTTGCAATGGTGTAAGTGCATCCATTCTTTGAGATCTCTCAAATCCTAATCTTCTGGATTCTTCAACACTTTTAGTTTTGACTTTCTAAACTTTTCTTACTGTATTATACTTCTTGAATAATATCTTCGAACCCTGGTCTTCTTCATCACCATTAACACCTCTACTATCTTTATCACGATGGGATTTTATTTGACATTTGTGTCTCTGTGCTACTGTGGTATGGCAACATGAACTTATGTACATACGTACGTAGTTCTACCTTGCAACTGACTGACTGAATGTCCGTTTCGTCCTAGAATGGGACTTGTCGGTAGTGCGCACCCACGAATTTTTCTAGTAGGCATCGAACTCAGGACCTTCTGTCTTGTGCGTTATTGCTGAACCTCTGGACCACCGAACCGGCATGCAACAGCGATCATATCTAACTTTGATCAGTCTATGGAGATTGTTGAATTCCATACTTTATTGTTATAAACTGATCTTAGCTAGACAGCCATTGAAAACTAGAAACAAAAATCAATAACTGTTTCTTTTTATCATGGTAATCGAATCATTTCATCCTTCATGATCATATTGGATATTTTGGTTAGTATACTATTGTGGTGCGCGCTACTTATAAGTAGTATATGACGTGAGTGTCAACGTAATGTCTGGCATCGGAAGATGGGGGGAAGATCAAGAAAGGAAGAGTTAGAAGAACACAATGGAATTTGTATGAAACGCATGAACAGTAGTGAAATGTCAGACAATGGATTGATGATGGATTGAAGATTTGCAAATTAACCGTTTATGATATGGTTTTCCTATTTCACTGAGTAACTCTGTAATTTTCGTTCAATACAATTCGGTTGCCCTCACCTGTGTTCTCCTTCACTACACTATCAGTAAAATTGTATTTGTTTATTTTTTCCATTGATATTTACAGTTATGATTTGACTGATTTCTTGTTCTGTGAACATGTCTATTGATTGTATACTTACTGCTGATTAAAGAAGTACTTACTTAGTCGTTTCAAAATTCTCTCTTATTGTTTGTTAGATTACTAGTAGTATAGAATTTGAATAATTATTTAAAATAAATCTTTTGTTCTGAGGATATTCATCAAATATCCTAAGAGAATTATTTTTGTAAGTCTAATTCTATTAGTCGATCCCCAATGGTTGTCCTAAGTATCAATGTTACATTTGTCAATCTTGTTTCCTATTCGAACCTAACTGTATAAATATGCATGATCTTATCCTCTTCTGGACTGGGATCTCGTACTTTCTGAATGTTTGTAGAATACATGTTCTACCTCATATCAAGTCTTCTTCTTTTAACTCAATTGGGGTTTGGGACAGTCGGATTAGAGTAGCCTGTCGTGTCATCGGATCCTCGATCCTCGATCTCGTTTTTCGACTAAGGTAATCTCGTAATAGCTCAAGTAAATCAGAATGACGTGGTCAAACGCATGCGTTACACTTGTTCATAATTCCCTGTATGCATTGATATGAGTGATAATATTATATATCTCACAGTTTAATTGTTATTTTATTTTGATGTGCCTATACTCTGATCAATTGTTCACTATGGATAAAAACAGAATAAAGTAATCTATTACACAGAGTGGTTATCTGTAATAAATGATATTCGAACACAATTCCTATTTAAATCTCTCTGTTCAATGGTGGTCACAAATGGGATATGCATAACTTAGATTCATATTTCCCCATGGTTTTAACACCTTTCTGTCTATTCTGTCTATCGAAAAATGCTAAAGAATGGAATTCAGTGTTCAAAACGTCTTCATGTACAAATCATTTTGTTCTAATGCTCTTCGTGTCGGTTTTCATATCAACAATTCATTCTATTAATGTTCTGTTTGATCAGCTTATTAATAATTGCTAATGGGGAAACATCAACATTGATAAGTTTCATGAAATCTAGAAATTGTATATATTTGTATTTTGTGAATTTGTAGGGTTCGTCACTTAGTATGCTTGAGGCTACTATTACGAGTTCACCTTAGTCGATAAACTCGAACGAGACAATGAACCAGCGTCCAGGTAGGCTACCTTGAATCCCCAAAGCGAGTAAAAAGACTGTGTAGCGTAGAAAGTATATTCTACAAACACCCAGCAATCACACAGTCCAATCAAGCATACAACTCTCGTTTATTTATACAACATAGAAACCTCCTTGAGACAGTTAAGAAAATAGCACACTAAAATACACAGCAGCCAATCACAGCCATGGATTTTTGTTGGTGGGAATTGAAATCTCAAGGTCAACTGATCAGCCCATGGTGGCCAACATGAAAACCAAACTAAGGCATTTATGAAGCGAATTTCGGGGATCTAACATCCACAACAGAATTGTATTGATTATTACTGAATAATCTGGGCATAGTATCTTTTTGATTAGTTGTTGAAGTAATCAATACTGTGATGTAGAATGAAAGAAGATATTATTGTGCAACTGTTTAATTGCAAACTTGTATGCGTCATTCTTGAGAATGTTTATTAAAGAACTGGCCGTTCCGGTTAAAGACATTGCCAACTGGGGTTACAAACATTGAGGTTACCAATACACACACATAGAGACATAAACTTATCTGTATCAATCCCAGTTAGTTTGTTATACAGTGCTCATATAAGACTACTCTAAGATCAATTGGAACATTGACTATAAACATTTCAGTTAATTTGATTTTACTTATAAAATATAAATAAAACTAACAAATTCATCTCGTTGATATTATATGAACAAATATTGGACAATGGCATGTGTTACGCATGCATGTAAACACATCATTTGATATGCTTGAACTAATTTATGAGTTTACAATAGTCGAAAAACTAACTAGATTGATGATCTGACGACACAACAGGCTACTCTAAATCCGAGCATCCAGAACCCTCATTGAGTGAAAGAAGAAGACTTGATATGAAATAGAACATGTATATTCTTCAAGTATCCAGAAAGTACAAGGTTCGAGTCCGGAAGAGGATAAGGATCCGTGTCATAAAACATCACAGATAATGCATATTTATACAGTTAGGTGGAATAGGAAACAACATTGAAGTATGTGACATGGATAGCTAGGACAAACATAATATTGACCAGTAAGAATAGACCAATAGAATTAGACTTACAAAAATAATTCTCTTAAGATATTTGATAAATATCCTAACATGGCCTCTTATAAATTTACGAAACTAAAGTAAAATTAATTATCACTTTGTTGTTATTAGGCTTGAATTAATTTGAAGATTATTAATTTTTTAGCCAACCTCTTTCTCTAACAATCAAAGATTATCAGTATAACTGTTTCATTTAAATCTACGAAAACTTCAGGTATGCGTTAAAAAATAACCGATAATTTCTTAAAACATTTCTTTCAGAAATTGAGAATTAGGCTGAAATGACTTCAGACAACTAGTGACTTTTGCAAAAATTTTCGAAATCAATATAAAATACTACTGTAGTGAATGAGAACACAGGTGAGGGCAACCGGGTTATATTAAACGGAAATTACAGAGTTACTCAGTAAAATCGGAACACCTTATCGTAAATCGTTCATTTGCAAAATATCAGTTCATCATATCGAACTGGACTGTTCCTGTTGCAAAACATCAACAATCCATTGTCACTATTCATGCGTTTCATACAAATTCCATTGTGTTCTTCTAACTCTTCCTTTCTTGTTCTTCCACCATCTTCTGCTGCCATACATTACGTTGACACTCATGTCATATACTACTTATAAGTAGCTCACACCACACTACTACTGTTTATGATTTCACTACCTTGAACACTTTTTTATTACAAATCTTTGTATCTTTGTCAAAAACTTTTAAGATTGACGGAGTTTTAGAAAGTACACTTCATGAACTCGTTTTCCGACCATTCTAACATTCTCTTTCAAAACTAACGAAATTCTGTTTTTTCGTTCAGAATTCAAGAGTTTCAAAGAGTAAGTAGCAGGGGTGAAATTTTTGTCTAAACATTTAATTTCTAGACGCGTGGTGTCCAATAATTTCTGTCAGAGTTGGGGATGAGTAAAATCAACGAGATGGTGGAGAAAACTTGTAGCTCAGGTGGATGATTGTGGCGGTGTTTTGTTCTCTGAGCTGGTTGTTTTGGTTCTCTCTAGAGAATTTTTAGAAGCTTGGCACTCAGGCCAATCAGCAATCAACAAACACATCGACATTGATTCAATCTATCAAACAATCAGAAAAATCATAGGATCAAGAAACAGATCAAAAGGGGGGTGCAATCAAAACAAAGTTGCAAACAATGACAGGTCAAAAGACAACAGCAACCAATCAAGATTGAGGTTAGCAGAACAAGCTACAGGTCAAACGTGGAGAAATTCGAATGCTTCACTTCTATCTGAAGTTTGTGATGATGATGTTGTTCAGAAGAAGAACAATGAAAGCTCCACAATCAAAACAACCAGTTCAGAGAACAAAACACCACCACAATGAGTATAATCAACGAGATGGCTCAAAATCGCTTACAATGGCGTAGATGTATACACTCGTTGTGTTCTTTGAAATTCTAACCTTCTGGAATTTCTCATCACCTCTATCTGTCTCTCTTTTTAAAATTTATTTCACTCGCTTATACTTTTCGAATAATATCTTCGAACCTTAATCTCCTTTATTACAGCTAAAACTTCTACTATCTATAGGACTATGGAATTTGAACTGACAATTACGTCTCTGTGCCAGTGTGGTGTGGAAACATCAAATTATGTACGTACGTACGCACGAAGTTCTACGTTGCAAATGACTGAATGACTGACTGACTGAATATCAGAGACGATCAATTTAGTTATTCTGATTATTAAGCTTTCATATACCATGTAAGATTTCTCGTACATCTCTTATCAGACGTATATAGTTTACTCATCTATCCTAAAATTTGATCTAATTTAGCAACTATGCTAATTTTTCGGCATTAAACCTCAACATATCAATGTCAGAGTGTTAATGAATGTATTATTGTCTTAAACTGAAAGCAAAAAACTTGATTTTTCTAGGTTTTAATGTATATCTGTTAGGATATTTATCAAATATCCTATGAGGATTATTTTTGTAAGTCTAATTCTGTTGGTCAATTCCTATTGGTTGTCCTAACTATCAATGTCACATATTTCAATGTTGTTTCCTATTCGAACCTAACTGTATAAATATGCATTATCTGTAACGTATTATGACCCGGATCCTTAGTCGGTGATCCTCATCCTTTTCTGGACTCGGACCTCATACTTTCTGGATGCTTGTAGAATGCATGTTCTACTTCATTTCAAGTCTTCTTCTTTTATTCAATGGGGTTTGGGACGGTCGGATTAGAGTAGCCTGTCATGTCGCTGTGTTGCAACGCTGCTACGTATAGCTATTCAGTCCTAGCGGCGTCCAATACAAATATCCCAATACGACCCAAAATGCTATTTCCAAATCTTATATATATCAGAACGAAACACCGTTCGATGGATGGGGTTGTTGATTGGGTCGAGTATAGAGGAGATGTAGGCAGGAGAACGAAATCGGAATCGGAATCATGGAGTCCCACAGATAGTGCGTATTTATACATTAAGGTCGAATAGGAAACAGCATCAAAGTCTGTGATATTGACAGTTTAGGACGACCAATAAGAGACAACATTGAAGTATTTGACTTTGACAGTTAAAACGACCATAATTTTGACCAACAGAAATCGACTAATGGGATTACACTTCTAAAAATAGTACACTTAGTATATTTGGTGAATCGACCAATAGCGCTATACTTTCAAAAATAGTACTCTTAGGATATTTGGTGAATATACTAACACGCCGGATCCTCGATTCTCGCTCTCGTTCACTGATTAAGGTAAACTCGTAATAACTCAAGCGTATCAATTGACGTGTTGACGTGCATGTGTGACAATATTAGGTTTAGAATGAATATTGATTTGAATAGAGAAATAAGAAGACATATTTTGTGAGATAGTACCATTTCGTGCTTTCTCGTCAGTCATCAAAACCCACACACACTAAAACTACTTGAAGCTATCTTGATTGGTCGGAAAAGTCCAACTTAATGTGTTCAAAAACAACTGTATGTTGACCTTTGTTTACCATGGTTCTAGTGAGTGAATGTCATGCTAAATAAGAAATTTTGATCTTATCTTCAAAACTGTATTTACACAAATAACATGTTGCTTGTATGTGACTGACGAGAAAGCACGAAATGGTACTATCTCACAAAATATGTCTTCTTATTTCTCTATTCAAATTTATTAAAGGGAACCACTGTTTTGAATATTGATTAGCAGTTTAAGATGAAGACAAAATCATTTGACTGATCAATGAACAATAACCTAAAGTCAGAATTGATCTAATTCTCTAGTATTGACCCGATTACTATCGATCAAGTTGAAATTACTCGACATGGTATACATTGTGCATTAGCTGATTTTACGTGATCCTTAAACTTACTTACTTACAACTTACTTTCGCCTATTACCCTCAATAGAGCATAGGCCGCCCACCAGTTTTCTCCAACCAACTCTGTCCTGGGCTTCCGTCTCCAGTTCTGCCTAATTTTTGTTCATTCTTCTAATGTCTTTTTCTGTTTCTCGGCGTAATGTGTTCTTTGGCCTTCCTCCTTTCCTTTTGCCTTGAGGGTTCCATATGAGGGCTTGTCTTGTGACGCAGTTAGGTGCTTTTCCTAGTGTGTGTCCTATCCACTTCCACCGCTTCTTCCTGATTTCCTCATCCACTGGAATCTGACTTGTTCTCTCCCACAGTTCGTTGTTTCTGATGGTGTCTGGCCAACGAATACGAAGTATTTTGCGTAGACATCTGTTAATAAACACTTGTATCTTCTGGATGATGGCTTTGGTAGTTCTCCAAGTTTCCGATCCATATAGTAGAACTGTCCTGACATTTTTGTATTGAAAATGCTGATTTTGGTTTCGGTTGAAAGTTGTTTGGAGTTCTAGATATTTTTCAGTTGTAGAAATGCAGCCCTAGCTTTGCGAATCCGCGCCCTCACATCTGCATCCGATCCACCTTTCTCGTCGATGATGCTGCTGCCAAGATATGTAAAGGTATTAATGTCCTCCAAGGCATCTCCATCAAGAGTGATTTGGTTGGTGCATGTTGTGTTGCATCGGAGAATTTTGCTTTTTCCTTTATGTATGTTGAGACCTACTGCTGCTGCAGAGGCTGCTGCTACGCTGCTAAAAAATATTAGAGAATAATACTGAATATTCACTAAATTTGTAAAAGATTAAATATATTTTATAGTATTTAAAGCTACTCGAGCATTAAAAAAAAAAATAAGTTTGTGGTTACTTGGCACTGATGATCACATTTAAACTTAGTCGATATGAATATAGACCAGCATTGAAACATTGAATAAACAGATGATTGGTTATTTATTACTCAGTTATCATTCAAACAAAATATGTTACATGTTAAATTGTTCAATGATTCTAACGTCAAGATATTGTTCGTTTCATGATCTGTTTTCTGGTCTTGGAAAGAACTGATACTTTCTACTAGAGGTGAAGATTAGGCTGAGTAAATTAATAGTAGTCGCGTTTCTGACTGTAATAATGGGCAGTGTGAATTCAGGTTCGATGTGTGAATCAACTATCTCTTCAAAATTACAAACACATTTTGTCGAGGTGTACCAAAGTTTATTATTGCCAATAACTCAATAGTTAGCTAATTTATTTCCTGAATGATTAGTATGTATACTAAATGATTTCAAGATCGAAACGATCTAATGATATTGTTACGCCTGCACGTAAACACGTCAACTTGATATGCTTGAAGTATTACGAGTTTACCTAGTCGGAATACGAGAGCAAGGATATAGGGTTCGACGACACGACACGCTACTCAGTTTGATTGTCCTAACCCCCATATTGAGTAAAAGAAGAAAAGACTTGATATGAAGTAGAACCTGTATTCTACAAGCATTCAGAAAGTACGAGGTCCGAGTCCAGAAAAGAATCAGGATCCCGTAATAGGGATCCTGGATCAGGTACTGGTCGTGGACATGAAACGTTACAGATAATGCGTATTTATACATTTTGGTCGAATATGAAGCAGCATCGAATTCTGTGACATTGACAGTTAAGACGACCAATAGGAAGTAACATTTGAAGAGACATTAATAGTCAGGACAACCAATAAGAAACAACATTGGATCACGTGACATTGATATCTAGGATGATCATAAAATTGACCAGTAGGAATTAACCAATAAGAATTGACCAATAATTCTCTTTGGATATTGGATGAATATCCTAGCAGATATATCCATGAATTAAATTAATTTCAGTTTACATCATAACAAGAAAAAATGTTCATACAATTTCAAAAGTGTATATTAATACAAACGAGAAATTATTTCACTACTTGTCTAACAAAAATCAACCGACTGAAATCATAAATCATTCACTCAAATGATTGGCATAATCAATAATCCTACAGTCAAATATTTTACATGAGAGAAGAAAATTTGTAAGGTGATAAAAACAAAAGAAATATTAAAAAAATTCTCAATAAACTGTCGTCTATGATTGAATCTGTTTACTAAACTGAATAATAATCATTTAGTTTGATTTGAAACTAAACAGAGATTTATTTGCATTACGTGGTTGTGAAGATTGTTAAGTTAAACATTTTTGAAACCATGAATCGATCAATGTTAGACCAGCGCCATTAGAAACCTGGAAACACTGAAAGACGGCCGTTTCGTCATGGTATGGGACTCATCAGATACCGGCTCAGTGGTCCGATGGTTAGGCGTTCGCGTACAATACCGAAGGTCCTGGGTTCGAATCCTGTGGGGTGCAGGAGTCGTGGATGCGCACTGCTACTGATGAGTCCCATACCAGGACAAAACGGCCGTCACTGAGTGCTTCCAGGTTTTTAATGGTGCTGGTCTAACATTGATCGATTCATGGTTTCAAAAATGTGTAAACAGAGATTATCTAACTGTTTTGTCACTTAATTTCGGTGAAATATGATTAGTTGTGTAAGTTGGTTTATTTTAAGTGAGTATACACAATGAAATATTCTATATGAAAGAAATAAAATCGAGATTTCAAATGCTGTAGTAGGATGTTTCTCAACTGACTGTAGACACCGATATAGACCAAGGGTAATATTTATGTGGACAGAGAAGAAGAGTTAATCCATGCAAGAGAATAGATTCACTGGCAATTTCATGGTATCAAAGGAATACTGAGATCGTGCCAGAGAAAAAGGGGCGAAGTTACAGTGAGCAGTATAACCAAAATGACAGTAACACAAATAAACAGAAAGTTGGCGCGTACAGAGTACGAATAAACAAACAGCTTCAGTAAAACAATCACTGGTGTATTGGTTCTATAAAACCAATAGCATTCTCTTCATAAAAATGGAGTCTCTACAAGGCTTAAAACAAAATTTTATTTTCCAGGTTTTATATCTCTAGTTGTATGTAATCAATGTGTTTTGCTGGGTCCAACCTTGATCAGAATATGAAACAAAAACTTAGGATTAATTGAGAGAGAACACATCTGAATAACATTTGAAATAATAATATTTTTCAATTGTTTGCCTTTGATCACATACATCTATTGCATATCTCATTTAGGCCCTATGAAAATCTACAAAGATAAGAATTCACAAAAAAAAAATAATTTGCTGTTGTGCAGTGAAGGACAATACAGGTGAGGGCAACCGAATTGTATTTAACGAAAATTACAGAGTTACTCAGTAGTAAAATAGGAAAACCATATCGTAAGAGGTTAATTTGCAAATCTTCAATCCATCATCAATCCATTGTCTGACATTTCACTACTGTTCATGCGTTTCATGCAAATTCCATTGTGTTCCCACTCTTCCTTTCTTGATCTCTCCCTATCTTCCGCTGTCAGACATTACGTTGACACTCACGTCATATACTACTTATAAGTAGCGCGCACCACAGTTGTACACAAACATGTAAAATTGAACATTGTACAATGTAAACATTATCAGAATTGTAATTAAGAACTAAAAACTTCATATTCTTACTCAATTTATTAGAAGTATATATAATTTTTGGAATGTCTTGTGAACTAGTAAAATTACTGACATATTATCACGTGAATAATATCAGTAAAATACTCAAATGAAAAGAGTTATGAGAATACTGAAGTGAAATGCCAAAAAAATGGTTCAGATGAAAGTGTTAAGTGTTGTTCACTTTGATGAATGTTGTTTACATTGCGGATTAATCTAAGTTAGATAACGAGTAAAATCTAGAAATTATTAAAGCAATGTTATATCCTACTACGGGGCTCCTCAGTAGCAGTAAATACTCACGAAAATGTTACGGATCAGATCTATGAATTTTGCTGACCATCATTTATAGTACTCCCTGTTTGTCGATGTAATCAGGTTACAGTTAATTAGAAATATACGTTAAACAGAACAAATCAGCAGGCAAACTCAGTCAGTCAGTTACAACGTAGAACTTCATACGTACCTACATCAATTCAAGTTACCATACCACACTATCACAGAGGAATAATTGTCAGTTCGAATCCCATGGTAGTACAGATAGTAGAAGTATGAGCAATTATAGGAAAGATCACGGTCCGAAGATATTATTCAATAAGAATAATTCAGTGAAGTAAATTTTAAAAAATAAAAAGACACAGGTGATGAGGAATTCAGAAAATTAGAATTTGAGAGAACACCAAGAATGGATGTATCTGCACCAGTGAAAACGATTTTGAATCATATTGTTCAAGGTCTCTAACCATCAGTGAACTTCGTCTCACGGAGCCCATCCAGGTAGTCTACCCTTACCAACATGACTCAGTCCACTTGTCAATGACTTGATGGATTTCTGCCATGTTTTGGTTTGACTACCCCTAGCTTTCTTCCAACCTACTCCCACGTTGCAAAACATAGCTCGACAAGACAATCGGTGGTTAGGCATACGCAACACATGTCCAAACCACCTCAACTGATGAAATTTCAATTTTTCATCTATTAATTTGAAATCACCACCTAGTACTCGATGCCTAACAACACCATTGTGGTGTTGTCATAATAATGAAATGCCGTAAACAAAAACTACCTAGGAGAGAATACACCTACATTCCATCTATTATATGAAATCTTTTGTCCAAATGGTTAAATCGAAGCGAGCCACAGAGGATACCTTTCCACCGAACCAGAAACTGATCAAATTCCATACAAAAATATATCAACAACGATATCAAAACTAGCTTGTTACGCACTTACGTAAACATGTCAATTTGATATGCTTGAATTATTACGAGTTTATCTTAGCCAGTAAACGAGTGTGAGGATCCGGCGACACGACAGGCCACTCTAATCCGATTGTCCCAACCCCCTACTGAATAAAAGAAGAAGACTTGATATGAAGTAAAACCTGTATTCTACAAGCATCCAGAAAGTACGAAGACCAAGTCCAGAAGAAGACACGAATCCTGGTCATAAAACGTTACAGATAATGCGTAATTATACATTTAGGTCGAAAAGGGAACAACATCTAAGTCTGTGACATTGACAGACCAATGGGGACCAAAAGAATTTACACTTACAAAATGATTACTATATTACATGGAATGTAGTTCTCAAAAGAATATGCATTTATTTTAAGGAAATAAACTGGACAAAACAACAATTAGACAAGCTAACCGATTCTTCAATCTGATATCAGTAATTTAATGATGAGAATCACAGCCTGCAATTGCTGATATTATCAGTAGTAATTTTATTCCACATAGAAGGATATTTATAATCAGTAGGGATGTTGTAATTTTAATTCTTACGTTTAAACTAATTGATTTGAGAACACCGATTATGTGTATGTCTGTATTTTTTTTATATGTGTGTATTTACTTACATTCATGTGTGTTTGTATTTTTTCATCCAGAGAGAGAGAGAACCATGATTTAAACGAATTCATAATCAATCTTTATTGATTAGTTTATGATGTGTCAATCACACCTGAAGAGAGAAAAAAAAACAAAAAAAAAAAACAAATTGACTGACTAAACATGACTAATTATGAATTTCATTTGCATAAGATATATATATAAATCCTTTCTGCAGAAAAAAAAAATTCACTAAAAATAATCAATAATTTCAGTAACCGAATAGAAAGAATCACATTAAATATTGTAAAATGAATGAATGAATGAATACACTGGACTAGTATCGATTTTGTCAGGTATTTGGTGCTAGCCTGTCTTCTAGGCATTCTCAATAATGGAACTAGGAATAAAAAAGGTGTTTTTTTTCTTACTGACTAACTATTTTGTTTAGTGTTGTACATCAGATGACTTATTGATTATTGGTTGGCATAATCAGACGTGAAGAAAATTCATGACATTAGTAGTAATCGATTAAAACACCACACAAAACAATGTATTAATTAATATAGGCTGCTGACAAGCATGCTCCAACGTGTAATATTCTGGGCCATCCTTTCCAGACCATCCTAAGCAACAATGCCGGCATTTTCGAAATGCGGTTTTTCCCCTCGAAATGCAAAATTTTGCTTCAAGATTGGGTTGCATCGGCATATGAACTAGTGATTGGAAGGAAGTGAAGCAGTTGAGCATGTTAACTGCTTCGCTTATCTGGAGAGTCTCATCAGTTCTAATGGTCTGGTAACTGACAAAATCTCAGCACGGATACAGAAAGCTCGATCGGCTTTTACAAACGTTCATCAGTTATGGAGTAGGCGTGATATTAATTTGCTTACGAAAGGATGAGTCTACTGCGCAGCACTTCGTTCCGTCCTACCATATGGATGCGAAACATCACCGGTAAAAGTTGAGGATATTCGTAGGTTATTGGTATTCGAATATAGATAGCTTCGAAGCATTGGTCGAGTACTTTGGAACAACCGAGTAAGCAATGCTGTTCTCAGGAATCGAGTACTAGGTGGTGATGGCAAATTAATAGATTAAAAACTGAAATTTCATCAGTTAAGGTGGTTTGGACATGTGTTGCGTATGCCTAACCACCGATTGTCTTGTCGAACTATGTTTTGCAACTTGATAATAAGCTGGAAGAAAGCTAGGGGCGGCCAAACCAAAACATGGCAGAAATCCATGAAGTCACTGACAAGTGGACTGAGTCATGTTGATAGATGTAGACTACCACGACAAAAATATTTACCGATGGTTAGAGACCTTGAATGATATGGCTCAAAATCGTTTGCAATGGAGCATATGCATCCACTCGTTGTATCTGTGAAATTCTAATTTTCTGAATTTCTCATCATCGCTATTTTTCTCTTTCTAAAGTTATCTCACTGATTTATACTTCTTAGATAATATCTTCGAGCCCTGATCCTCTCCATTACTGCATATATTTCTACTACCTCTACTACTGTGGGAGTGGAATAGACAGTGGCGTGCTAATGTAGTACGGCAACTTGAAATGATGTACGCACGTACGAAGTTCTACGTTGTAGCTGCCTGAGTGACTTCCTTTCCAGTTCTACAAAATCGGTATTCAGTGTTTGCCTCCAATTCTCAAAGCAGTGTGTTTCTTGGTCTACTTTTTTAACTTTGGCGCTGAGGGTTTCTATTTAGAGATAGTTTCGCGATGCCGTCAAGCGATTACCACAATGTATATCCTCTTCCCCTCCAGTGCGTCCTCCTGATTTCTCCCTCAGATAGAATCAGGTTTGTTCGCCCCTACAGTAGGTTGTTGCCGATTATTTCTGACTAACGGATCCGGAGTATCTTGCGTACACAACTGTTAATAAACACTCCTATCCTTTGGATGATGACTTTCCTAGTTCTTCAGGTTTTCATTCTAGACAGCAGAACTTTTTTGAAGTTTGTAATGAAAATTATGACTTTGGTGTTTGTCGATAGTTGTTCTGAGTTCCAGATCTTCTCCAAATGTAGAAACGTTGATCTCGCTCTGTCAGTCCGTGCCGAAGAAGCCATCGTAGAATCATCTTGTCCACTCTTTCAAATGTTTCCTGTTAGTCAAATGTGTTGGTGTATAGTGGTGTATTCAGTTCAAATGACTGTTCCACAATAATACATGGTGTGGCAATTTGATCATTCCTGTTGATCTAGAAGTTGGGCCTCTACTGAATATTTTATTAAGTTTAATAATACTCTGTTGAAGAATTTTTCTGTCATTGATTGTAGGGTGATGCTTCTATAGTTCCACACTTGTTGAAATCTTTCTTGTCCTTCATTCCACCCAAATCTTCCTGAGAAGACCGTGGAACATATTTGCAGTTACTGCCATTGTCTGCTTTCAATGCTTCACTTAGTATGCTGTGTGGTCCTTCTGCTTTGTCTTGGCTTTCACCATGAAGAGTTAAAATTCTTCTAAATGAATACCTTCCAAATCCTAAAACAAGGTTTGAATGGCCTGAATTATTTTTTCTGACGAGAGATTTTTAGCTAGTTATTCTTGCACGGGGTGGGTTCGCCCAACCCTTATCCTTTGAACGGTTTTGGGACCGGCAGTAACCTAAGAAGAGCTTCAGACCGAGTTCCCTGTATAATTACTATACAGCATTATTTTCGCCCAGTGGGTGAGAATTCGGACATCCATGGATGTTAGTGTTAGGATATTCATCCAATATCATAAGAGAATTATTGGTCTATTTTCTGTTGGTTGATTCCTACTGGTCAATATTATGGTCGTCCTAGATAATAATGTCACGTGTTCCAATGTTGTTTCTTATTGGTCTTCCTGACTATCAATCTCACTTCGAATGTTTTTTCCTATTGGTCGCCTTAACTGTCAATGTCACAGACTTCGATGCTGTTCCTAATCGACCTAAATGTATAAGTAAGCATTATCTGTAGCGTTTTATGACCCGGACCAGGACCCAATTCCTCAATCCGGGATCCTTGCCTTCTTCTGGACTTGAATCTCGTACTTTCTGGATGTTTGTAGAATACATGTTCTACTTCATATCAAGTCTTCTTATTTTTACTCAATATGGGAGTTGGGATAATCGGATTAGAGTAGCCTATCGTGTCGTCGGACCCTTGATCTCGTTTTCCGATTAGGTAAACTCGTAATAGTTCAAGTATATCAAGTTGACGTGTTTACGTGCAGGCGTAACAGTTAGCTTTAAGGTGTGACTGGAAATATATTTCAATAATAAATCTTTATTTATCTTCTATTTCTAAATATCTGCTCAAATGTTTATGAAGAAACAATTTCTGCCTCTAAAAATCCGTTAATTAGCTGTAAATCAAGTATAGTTGTAATTTGATTAGTTATATCCAATCAAACATAAATGATTTTAGTTAGATGTCAAAATTTACCTTTTCTACATTTGATTAAAAAAAATCCACTCGGATAATTTTAGTATTGTGTAGTATTCAATAGGCATTTAAGAAAACAACTCCATCAGTCTCGAATGTTCGAATGCCATCAGGAAGTAGAGAGTTTATTGAATAGACACTGAAAGTGAAAGTGAAATCAAGTTTTTTATTGATCGTGTAGAGTGACTAGACTTTATTTTTTCAGTTAAGTCAGTTATTCTAACTGCTGGAGAAGACTAGTTTCAGTGAAGTACTATGTAATGCTATAAAAAGGAAACTAGAATGTATTGTTAACCAGTTATCAGCTATAATATGATAAGTTTATTGTTTACAAATGTAAATTTTAAATGTCGAATTAGTTAACTCAAAAATTTACACTATAAGATAAAGTATTTTCCATTAAATTGTTTAAATGAATTATATCAACGTATTTTGTTATGAATTAATTTAAACTGACTGATTCAATGTTCAATAAACGATTTTAAAAAAATTATGAATACAAATAAATGTGGTATATAAATAAATTAATGCTTATTTACTTCATGATGCCTGCTATTATCCAAAATAGAGCATAGTGTTGGGGATGTTGGATCCCCAAAATTCACTTGATAAATGCCTTAGTTTGGTTTTCACGTTTGCCAGCATGGGCTGATCAGGTGACCTTGAGATTTCAATTCCCACAAGGAAAATCCATGGCTGTGATTGGCTGCTGTGTATTTTAGTGTGCTATTTTTTTGTAACTCTCCCAAAGACGTTTCTATGTTGTATAAATAAACGAGAGTTGTATGCTTGATTGTATTGTGTGATTGCTGGGTGTTTGTAGAATATACTTTCTACGCTTACAAAGCCTTTTACTTCAGCCTCAGATTCAAGGTAGCCCACCTGGACGCTGGTAAAAGTCTTGTTCGCATTTATCGACTAAGTGACGAACATAATACATAGACCGCCAGCCAGTATTCTCCAACCTACTCTGTCTTGGACCTCCTTTTTCCAGTTCTGTCCAATTTTTTGTTCATTCTTCTCATGTTTGTCTTCATTTCTTGGTGTTAAATTGTGAATGAATAACAATTTAAATACAATCTAAAGAAAGAACATTTTCATCTATACAAAGTTGTTAACTACAACTGTATAATCAGTCTAGCATAGTTCAGCCTTGAGAATTGTGTATGGTTCATGAGAAAATATTGACAGTATTGTTAACGGGAGTTTGTAAACAAAATGTTGATCAATAAGAAGCCTCTAAGTCTTACGTGAGATAAATCCAAGTTGTATGACCTTGACCATACGATAACGACGAGATTGAAATGTTAGATGCAGATAGTGTTATCATATCAGTTCACTAATAATATTTTATGTCATCAAATAAAAATGCTTTTTTCTAAATCACATAAATATCACGGATTATAGAATGAAATACTGTATTACGGGGTTGTGAAGATTGTTAAGTTACACATTTTTGAAACCATGAATCGATCAATGTTAGACCAGCACCATTAGAAACCTAGTCCTGTTATGGGACTCATCAGTTGCAGTGCGCATCCACGACTCCTGAACCCCGCAGGATTCGAACCCAGGACCTTCGGTATTGTGCGCAAATGCCTAACCATCGGAAATACTGTAACTACATATAAAACAAACGATACCTAGTGTACCATAAAACATCCATTTGAAAAATAATCCTATTCTTGGCTTTCTTCTTTCACATGTTTGATATATTCTTCAAAAAACCTGTATTGCATCGTTACCCAGTATCCGAAACTACTACGGTCTTCCGTTATAAATTCAAAACGATTCTACTACTGTACATTCACTGCCTACTACGTATATATAAGCTTTGTCTTAAGTAGTAAACACAACAGTAGTACAAATACAGAAAAAAACCTTTATATCTAAATAGATAAATATGATAAGGTTTTATAAGCCTTCTCTCATCAGCACTGAATCTGTAGCTAAGGGATACTGATGAGACAGACAGTTCAATGAAATGTCTAAATGATTACCAAGCTATTAGTACAGTTACCGATTTTATTTAACCTATCGATTTATTTAACTACTATTTCGTGAAACTCAGTAAGTTTTAGTCTTGTTTTAACCGTATTTAAATCATTACACCATCAAAATTTAGAATATTATTCCAAAAGCTCACACATAACAATATTGAAAATACAAATGATGTATGTAAGAAAATTAAAATGACAGTGATTAATTGACTAAACAAATTACGAACCAAAAAAAAGCACATGAAAATTAAATTGTTCATGTCGTTTAAGAAAGACATTGGTTGGTGTTACGCCTAAACGTAAACACATCAACTTGATATACTTGAACTATTACGAGTTTATCCAGTCGGAAAACGAAAGCGAGGATCTAGGATCCGACGACACGACATGCTACTCAAATCCGATTATCCCAACCCCCCATATTGAGTAAAAGAAGACAAGACTTGATATGAAGTAGAACGTGTATTCTATAAGCATCCAGAAAGTACGAGGTCTGAATCTAGAAGAGAATCAGGATCCCGGGGTAGGGATCCGGGACTGGGTCCTGGTCCTGGTCGTGGTCATAAAATGTTACAGATAATGCGTATTTATACATTTTGGTCGAATGAGAAACAGCATCGAAGTCTTTGACATTGACAGTTAAAACGACTAAGTC
Source organism: Schistosoma turkestanicum (assembly GCA_944470395.2). Lineage (NCBI taxonomy): Eukaryota > Metazoa > Platyhelminthes > Trematoda > Strigeidida > Schistosomatidae > Schistosoma > Schistosoma turkestanicum. The sequence continues at coordinate 5,851,947 of OX103977.1, forward strand.
GTACAAAGTAACTTCAGTATTGTTCAACGGGTATGGTCTCATAGACACTGCGTGAGTATTATCGATCAATATTGTTTTGATTCCGTAGATAAATGGATTTGACTAGAGTTTGAATCATTAGAATACATCGTTTTATGGCATCATTCAAAACGTTTCTTTTTGTACAGTAAAAAACATTCAGACATTTACTGAAGTGAAATCCCCAAAAATGGTTAAAATAAAAGTGTTAGGTGTTTTTCATCTTGACGATATTTTCAATCGCGGATTAACCTAAGCTAGATGATTATTAAAGCACTATTGAATCCTACTACGGAACTCCACAGTAGCAGTAAGTACTTACGACAATGTTACGGATCGGATCGATTACTTCCGTAGTTCATTTCTAGTTCTCCGTACTCGTTTGTGGGAATCAAGCTAAAGTTAATTAGAAATATTAGATTTATTTAAACAACTGATTGACAAAATTGCATGCTACAGAGACGGGGATCGTGCTGTTATAAACTAAATTTACGTAGGTAATTAGTAATAGATAAGATAGAACAGTAAATATAAAAATTTCTAGGCCAACTCAGTGAGTCAACTACAACGTAGAACTCCGTATGTACGTACATCAGTTCAAGTTGCCATATCAAATTAACACAAAGAGGCAATTGTCGATTCAAATCGTACAGTAGTAGAACTATGAGAATTATTCGGAAAGATCACTTTCGGAAGATATCGTTCAAGAAGTATAACACAGTTAAATAGATTTAAAAGGAGAAAGATAGAGGTGATGAGGAATTCAGAAGATCAGAATTTGAGAGAACACAAAGAATGATTACAACAGTACCATTATAAATAATTTCGAGCCATGTCATTCAATGTCTCTGACCATCGATTACTATCGTCTCGCAGAACCCTAACTGGCAGTCTGCACTTTCGAATATGACTCAGTCCATTTGTCAATGACTGCACGGATTTGTGTTATGTTTCTGTCTGGACGCCGCTAGCTTTCTTCTAACCTACTCCTATACCACAAAACATCGATCGTCAAGGTAATCGGTGGTTAGGCATGTGTAACAAACGTCCCAACCACATCAACTGATGAAGTTTCAATACTTCATCTACTGATATGCCATCTTTGCCTAGTACTCTAATCCTAACAACAGCATCGTTTACACGGTGATCCCAGGATATACTAGTAATGCTTCGAAGATACCTATGGTCGAAAAGCAGTAACCAAGAATATCCTGTACTCTTACTGGCCATGTCTCACATCCATATAGTACGATGGAGCGACCTGACGCTCAGTAGACTCTCCCTTTGTTTGGAAAACGGATATCTGGTCTACACCACACGATATTAGGCTAACTAGAAAGCATAAAACGTTTGACGCAATAAGAAATTAACTATGAACAATCAGTATTTATTCTGTCATTCAAGTTTAGTTTTCCTGTAAAATATTTATGGTTTTCGACAAAACAACAGAAATTGCACTCAGTGATGTTATATACGGATTAACTAAATTGTGATCATTATTTGTATCGATTAGTTTGAGTCCCTGAGTGAACATCCACGGTGATATGGTGATACATTCACAACATTCAGCTGATGTGTCCCAAATTGAACGAAACACACTAACCAGATATAAATTATAACCAACCAGTTAGGCTCTCATCAGTAATCCTGACTGATTACTGAACACATGGATTGAATCGAGGTTTTATAGCAAATAATTTCATCTGTGGGCATTCTTCGAGATCAATAAACACTAGTTTAACGCACTAAAGAGAATTTTCTCGCATTTAGTTCCCTTTATTATCTCTTGAAGAGAACAAGAACAGGAAAAAAAATGAGCAGAATAATTTAAATTCATTTTATTTTATAGGATTCTCATCAGCTGCTTAAAACCTATAGGAAACAGGAAGGAATTGACAATTGTTTCACGTCTCCACAGATAGACATGAATACGTTACTAGCACGAAACAGATGTCCAGCATTTGCCAGTTTTTAACTAATATCCTAGTTAATGTCATTCCGTACAGTAAACCCTCTTCAAACATTGACTAAACTGTATTGAAAATAATTGAGTGTACAACAAACACTATCACTCTGTGAATTGTACCATTATTGATTTATTTTAAATGTGACTATGTGTATATATATATATCCCTAGTGAATCGAAAATCAATAAACTCTGTGATTGTTTTAAAGTATCAATTTTGTTTTTTCCTAGAGGAATGAATGTGATCATCAACAACAACAGTTGGTTTCATTTCAATGATCATAACTATGGTTTTGTCGAAGATCTTACAACTGGTTAATGTACTTACTTACTTACGCCTGTTACCCCCAATGGAGCATAGACCGCCCACCAGTTTCATCCAACCAACTCTGTCCTGGGCTTCGCTCTCCAGTTCTGTCCAATTTTTGTTCATTCCTCTCATATCTTTCTCTATTTCTCGGCGTAGTGTGTTCCTTGGCCTTCCTCTTTTCCTTTTGCCTTGAGGGTTCAATGTGAGGGCTTGTCTCGTGACGCAGTTGAGTGCTTTTCGTAGTGTGTGTCCTATCCACTTCCACCGCTTCTTCCTGATTTCCTCCTCCACTGGAATCTGGTTTGTTCTCTCCCACAGTTCGTTGTTGCTGATGGTGTCTGGCCAACGAATCTGAGGTATTTTGCGTAGACAACTGTTAATAAACACTTGTATCTTCTAGATGATGGCTTTTGTAGTTCTCCATGTTTCCACTCCATACAGTAGAACTGTCTTCACATTTGTATTGAAAATCCTGATTTCGGTTTTTTGTTTAAAAGTTGTTTGGAGTTCCAGATATTTTTCAACTATAGAAATGCAGCCCTTGCTTTGCCAATCCGCGCGCTCACATCTGCATCCAATCCACCTTTCTCGTCGATGATGCTGCTGCCAAGATATGTAAAGGTGTTAGCCTCCTCCAAGGCATCTCCATCAAGAATGAGTGATTTGGTTAGTGCATGTTGAACTGGTTAATATGGTTATTAGAGTAAACTTACATCAATGTTGTTAGATTTCAAAACAGTTTTGACTGTGGGATGTTTTTTTGTTTTCAAAAAAAAATGTCTGAAATAAAAGTAAAATTCATCTTATTATTTATGAAGATGAAGGAAGCATTTTTTGTACACATTACTGAAACAAATCATTGTGATATTCTTCTTTTCCTCATAGAATAAAAGAATATTTATTTTGAAATTAAAAAAATTTTAAGAATTCAAATTTTTGTTTTTTGTAAGTCTAAATAAACAAAACTTTCGTTCAATGCGCAGACTGTTTTTTTTCTTTTGCTTTTTCAGAGTGAAACTCCACAAGGAAGTTTGAAAAGTAAGTAATACAGTCAGTAGGCATAATGTTTTAATCTTATTTGGATTGTGACTTGACGAAAATACGACAGATGGGAAGAGTAATAACAACAAAAAATCCTTAACTAACGGTCGAATAAACTTTGTGTTTGTCTTTTCAAAAAGAAAAAAAAATAACTTGAATTCTAACGAAAATTTAGACTTAATGTTTTCACATGATAATGAACTGTAAAATAGAGTGTACTGTCTACTACACATACATTTCAGTTCGTTCGCATATAATTTGGTTAAGCCTTTTTTTGATTAAGTTATTTTTAACCAAGCTATTTGTTTAGCAATAACTTACATTGGATTTTAAATCAGGAAGAAGCGGTGTAAGTGGTTATGACACACATTACGAAAAGCACCTAACTGTGTCACAAGACAAGACCTCAGTTGGGATCCTCATGACAAAAGGAAAAGGGGAAGGCCAAGGAACATATGACGCCGAGAAATAGAATGGACAAAAATTGGACAGAATTTGAAAAGGGAAACCCAGGACAGAGTTGGTCGGAGGAAACTGGTCGGCGGTCTATGTGTAGTGCCTCCACATATATTCCAGTTCGCTTACATCTAACTTGGTTAAGCCCTTTTGAATAATTTATTTTACTAAGCCATTTGTATAGCAACAACTCATATGTACCATTGGTATTTTTATATTATCTGGTTTGTATGAGCTTGTACGACTGAGCATTGCTCACGCCTACGCGCTTGCTCATCCTTTGTTAATTTCCCCATGTACTCACATGATTTGTATCCCTTGCTTTAGACCTTTTCAATCATTCGTCGCTTTTATTCATGTCTGTGCACGCCTATTTCACTTGTCATATGTCTGTCTTATATTTGTCTGACTATATATTCTTAATCATGTTCTATCTCTTTGAGTTGGCTCTTAGCCTTCTCCAATTCGCTTCTCCGCTTCGCTTTGTGGTGTGCCTCGAATAAACGTACTCATCAATACGAGTTCATCTTCTGATTTATAAACCGAGCTTAAGAACACGCAGTAAATCGGCACACTACATATGCTCCATTGGGGGTAACAGGCGTAAGTAAGTAACAATTGGGTTTTATTATTGTTTGGTTTGTATGAGCTGATATGCCTGAACATTGCTTACTGCATACGCCTGTAAACATCCTATTCACTTTACAGTTAACCTCTTAAATATTTGAATGACTCAACTATTTCCCTATCTATATATATATGTACATTTTAATCTTATTAATTCATTCACCTATTCGCTCTCTCGTTAGCTTACTTGCCCTTTTCTGTGTGCTTGTGGTTTGCCGGTCCATTTGTGGTGTGCCAAAATAAACGTATTGAACACTTGGTATTCGCCTTCTGATTTATAAACTGTCAGGCAATACTTAGTAACTATTGTCTATGCGAGCACACTATGAGGTCTAAGAACACGTTGAATAATGATCATTACGAAACTAGTGATACACTTCGGCCATCATAATAGGTAGGATATGTGCCCAATGAATTTGTAGTGCATCTACCTTTGAATATTCAATATGTGTAAAATATCTGTGATTTTTCTTCGATCAGTTAAAGAGTGAATACTATCATTTCAAGGTCTAACTTTCAATTTATTTGTTTATTTTTATCCGATAAGTTAAATTGTGTTACAGTAGTACGTTCACAGAAGACATAAGTGCAGATCGCTTTAGGTAAATAAAATGAAATTCTCATTGTAAAATTACACTTTTACGTAATGTCGGACATAGCACTTCTACTGAACAGTGAGAAAGGATGGTTATACTCACACCAAGGAACGTTGAATTATGACTGGAAGATTAAAACATTCGATTTTCTGTTCAGCAGTTCCTAGGTTCAAACGTTGCTGTCCATTTCAGTTTAAGTAAGTAGCTTATTATACTGAAGTGAAGGAGAACACAGGTGAGGGCAACCGAATTGTATTTAACGAAAATTACAGAGTTACTCAGTAAAATTGGAAAACCATATCGTAAATCGTTCATTTGCAAAATATCAGTCCATCATATCGAATTGAACTGTTCCTGTTGCAAAACATCAACAATCCATTGTCACTCACTATTCATGCGTTTCATACAAATTCCATTGTTTTCTAACTCTTCCTTTCTTGATCTTCCCCCATCTTTTGCTGCCAGACATTACGTTTAGACTCACGTCATATACTACTTATAAGTAGCTCGCACCACAATACTAGTAGGCTAATGCACATTAATCAACAGTGCCCAAGAAAGAATTTATCCAGGACAAATAAAATACTATATTATTGGATCCAACCAAGCTATTCAACTGCATCATTTAACCCAATGTGGGTTGTTCACTATTACTGATAGTTCTAACAGTGATCTTAATGTTTATTTTGGGGTCAATCTTGATATGAAATACAATGATTGATGAGATGACGAATAATTTGATAACAATAACCTTGAGCAATGACTCTATTACCATTACAAGTTCAAGTTCAAACATGGTCACTGTCACAGTTGAATAATTTTTGGCCAGTTTGTTTTTAGGAGCATTTCCGGAATAAAGAGAATTCAAGCAGGCAACCAACCTTTCACTATTTTTCTATACGTCATTTCCAGTTCGATCGGAATCAGATAACGTTTTGTAAAGTCAATATTGCTGTAAAAGTAATTGAATAGTTAGTTGTATGTAAAGAGAAATACCAGTCATTCAAAAAAGAGGTAACGCTCATAATTTTATAATGCCGTTTTGTACAAAATTTCATTGAAATCCAGTTGTTCAGATTTTGCTGTATATTCAAAGGAGGATAAATGGATACTCGAATGTGTAATTCGTGAGAACGTACACTACAACCATGAATACACATCTTTAGCTTTACACAATAGTTCATAGATACGAAAACTAATAGAATAAGGGTTGGAATTCGGCAGGAATTTACTAATTTCAGATCTTCTTGCATTTAAATTAACTTTACACATTTTTTTTGAAACCATGAATCGATCAATGTTAGACCACCATTAGAAAGCTGGAAGCACTGGACGGCCGTTTCGTTCTGGTATGGGACTCATCAGTGGCAGTGCGCATCCACGACTCCTGCACCCCGCAGGATTCGAACCCAGGACCTTCGGTATTGTGCGCGAGCGCCCTAACTTTACTCATCATTTTAGAAGCATGTATGCTCATGGTACGTGTTCAATTTAAGGCATAAAACATTTCGTCATGTTATTCTGCCAGATGGCTTATATACATACATGTTAGCGAATAAAATGAAGTTACCGAAAGCTCAGAAGTCATATAATTTCGTTGAGAGGATGCTGTGAATATTGACTGGATGTAGATAATGAATTACAATATTGTTTCCTTACACATGTAATTTTCAGACTATTTTCTTTTTAATCTCACCCGAATAATTTTGTAATCAATGGAATGTATTCTGTTTCTAAATAGTAAAGCATGCATACATTCAGCAGTCAATGAAGACAGTTTAGATTGTAAGTGATTCAATTGACCTGCTAACTAGATTCTCTAATAATAACTTTTTTTTAAAAATTGGTCTATAGGTTTACCGTTTTATAAATGTATAATGAAATGTTTTCTTAAGGTACGGTTTTACAATCTGCCTGGACAATTTGAAATATTTTATTGTAGGGGATGTTAAATCCCCAGAATTCGCTTGATAAATGTCTTAATTTTAGATTTTATTCATGGGCTGACCAGTTGACCTTAAAATCATATTCCCCACCAGGAAAATCTTTGTCTATGATTGGTCACCGTGTTATTTTAGTATGCAATTTTCGTGACTCTCCCAAGGTCGTTTCTATGATGTATAAATAGATGAGATTTGTGTGCTTGAGATCATTGTGCTTGCTGGGTACTTGTAGAATACATTTCCTATGCCATATCAAGACTTTTTCTTCAGTTGGTTGGGGCAACGGATCAGAGTAGCCTACCGTGTCACTGGGTCATTGTCTCATTCTTGTTAATCAACTAAGGTGAACTTGTAATCGTTTCAAGCATATCAATCTGACGAGCATAGCAATTATAGACTACTTTGTGTGTAGTTATTTGCTTGACTATTATTGTAAACAATAGTAAACAATATTACTTTGAGTTATATCATATCTGATTTTCTATTATCCAAGTGCTACTATCAAGTATAATGTACCTTGTTATTTGCAACAAGAGTTGAAATTAGTAACTTCGTGACGAAATTCAACCCTGATTCTGCTAGCTTTTGTATCCATGAACGGTTTGTCAAGATTCTTTGATTCACCGTTGGAAATAAACAGTATCATAACTCATAGCATCCTCTCAGCGAAAATAAATCACTTCTGAGCTTTCCGCTAATTCAATTTTATTCACTAACATAAAGTAACCTGACGAAATGTCTTATTCTCTAAATGGAACACGTACTGTGATCACTGATGCTTCCAAGATGAAGAGTAAACATAATGTACCTCGTTCAGTGTAACAAGACTTGAAATTAGTAAACGTCCAGACAGACAGACAGATTCACGTCAGCACAGAGACGAAACTGTCAGTTCAAATCCAAGAGTGATAGCGATAGTAGAAGTATTAGCAGTAATGGAGAAGATTACGGTTCGAAGATATGATTCGAGAAGTATAATTCAGTGAGATAAATTAAGAGAAAGACAGAGATGATGAGGAATTCAGAAGGTTAGAATTTGAGAGAACGCAATAAATGAATGCACCTGCGCCATTGCAAACGATTCTGAGCCATGTTATTCAAGGTCTCTAACCATCGGTGACTTTCGTCTCGCCGACCCCAACCAGGTAGCCCACATTTACCAACATGACTCAGTCCACTTGTCAGTGACTTAGTCATGTTGGTAGTAAACGTCCAACGAAATCCAACCCTTATTGTATCAGCCTTCGTATCCATGAACAATCACGAAAAGTCAAAGGGGTGCATTCATGGTCGTAGTGTACATTCTCACGAATTACACTCCATTATTCATTTATCCTCCTTGGAATATACAGCAAAATCCGAACAATTGGATTTCAATGAGGCTTCACAGGAAACAGCGCATTCAACAGAAAACTAACTTACACACTGGTAGTTATTTCCATAACTAATTTTAGTTAATGTCATAACTAACCAATCAAATTGTAGTTTAAGCGTTCATCACGTGATCTGATCTGACGTGTCTGTAAACTTTCTTTTTTTTGTAAATGACCTACAAATTAAAGGACATTATTATCTTATTATTGTTGATATGACTCATAATTTTATTTATTTCCATAAGACATGCTATATTAGTCGAAACAGATCAAGTTTAAAGCAAAATTTGGTCTTGTTTTTGACTATAGCTTTCTCATAGACTCTGTGCTCACCAATATTGCGTTTACAGTTAGTTCTAAAAGTACATCTGTAGAACAAAAAAATAAATCCTACACACACAATCCCATCTTTAATGGCTACTGAATAATTCTACTATCGCCTGTCACTCTTGGATTTGAACTGACAGTTACGTCTCTCTGTGCTGACGTGATATGGCAACCTGAACTGATGGTACTTATGTACGAAGTTCTGCGTTGAATCTGTCTGTTTTTGTTATTGGCATTGGTTTGTGGTCATTTTTAAAGGTAGCTTGACTTGTATAATCCGATTATTACAAAATAAAGTGTATATTGAATGTGTCGGGTGCAACAAGATTTGTTAACCTTAGTTTTTTTTAAAAAAACAATTTCATAATCGTCGAAATTTCCATGCAGAATCACATCCATCCATCCAGCTTTCATGTTTTCGAATCTGATGGTTTCTAATCGTTACTGTGCCTAGTCATTATATAAATTATTAAGACTCGTGGAACCCCGACTCGGGTGCAGTGACGCCACAAGTAAACCGAATATAGAGATTTCAAGTCTTGTGCTCAGCATAAACTTTCTATCTCAGTAATTAAATATGATTTGAAATTGTGTCGCAGTCATTTTTTCTTTGTACGAGTTGAATATGCATTATGTACTCGGTACTTTTCATCAGTCCTACAGCTTACAACTTCAAATTCTATCAAATTCAGACAGATTCCACTATAATGATTACAATACTGTTAGGTCCAATCGTTTATATTTCTTATTAGTAAATGTCCAACGGAATACAACCCTGAATCTGTTAGCTTTCGTACACATGGGCTATTGTGAATAACCAGAGTTACATTCATGTGGTTGCAGTGTACATTCTCACGAATTACACATTCGACTACCTATTTATCCTCCTTGGAATATACAACAGAAAAGCTAGACAACTGGATTTCAATGAAACTTCATACGAAACGGTGCATTCTTCATCATAAAACTATCCTACACACATAATTCCATCTTTAATAGCGGGCGAATTGAAATCATTATCCACAATAGGATATGTAGTACCACCAAACAAACACAGGCATTATTTAATAACTACAATAGTACACACAATAAATTGATTATATATATATATATGCACAGAGCAAAGCAGTTTCAATTCAAAGCAAAAGTATCAATAATAATGAACAAAACAAAACGAAAAGGAAAAAAAAAGGAAAAAAAAGAAGACATGAAATGAAATTAAAATGAACACTACCATCCAATAAACATGTACACATACAAACAATCGACCACCTGAGAGTGATTTCCAATCAATTTCAACGACTCAATGATGATGTTGATGATGATGACGAATAGCAGTAATAATAATAATAATGAGTAGTAATCACAAATTTTACAACATTTACAAATGAGAATCAATCAATCAATAAGAAGCAGAAGAGGAATGAAGCCAGTAAGAAATGACAATGACAAAGATGAAATATAAATCGATCTTTTCTCGTTCTTTGTTTTATACAAAAAAAAATTCAATTCAAAACACAGAAATTGCATCATATTAAATACACGAACGAATAATTTTTAAGCCTTTTACAATTGGAAGAAGAATACAAGAGAAGGTGTCAAAAACAGAAATTGAGAAGAATAGAATGTTAGATAGAAAAATAATAATAATAATAATAATTTATAAACACTTTGACTAGGTGTATGGCATAGATTATTGTTGCTGTTTTTTAATATGTAAGCCAACAAGCAAAACAGGACAACATATAAGAGATGATGAGTATTAGGGGATTTTGGACAAGCACATGTACACATAAGCATATACATATATATTTATATATATATATATATGGGTAAGAAAGCATAAAAAATCTTGAATATTATTTGAGAAAATAGAAACAATCTTTAAATTGTGTTCATATCATTTATGATTGGCTAGTATCTTTATTATTTTGATGAGTATTATTAAGACTATTATCACTATCAACAATGACTTCATTGTTATTATCGGTTGTACTAGTAGTAGTAGTAGTTGGTGTGCTACTGTTATCTATACTATCAATAGTACTACCAGTAGTACTAGCTGGAGTAGGAGTAGGAGTACTACTAGTAGTAGTCGTCGTTGTTGTAGGAGCAGCAGCAGCAGTGGTATTCGTTGTTACAACAGGAATTCTTGGCATATTGTCATTTTCATCAACTTCGACATCACTAATTGTATTTACAGTAAATTTATTCTTTACAATGATTGAACCATTATTTAATTCCAATGGTTTAGAACTAGTTTTACGACGTTTCGGTTTTGTACCATCTTTACGTCGTGACGGGATATTACGTAAAGATGATGTGAGATCATTTGTTGACAGGGAATCACCAGTAATAGTACTACTAGTACTAGTAGTAGTAGTATCTTGATTAAAACTTGATTCCAATGTTGGAATACTACTACTATCAATATTGACATTTGGTTCTGTTAATGATGAAAATATGCTTGATTCTAATTGACTGCTTCTTCTTTGTTGATCTATATCATCTGGTTCATTATCGTAATCACCGTCATCTTGTTGATAATCTTCTTCTTCCTCTTCCTCTTCTTCTTCTTCTTCTTCTTCAACAACTGGTTCCAAGACTGGACCTTCTTTTACTTCTAAAACCTTGAACAAGTTAAATAATTCAAATGTAGGTGAGTGAGCGCGCGCGAGCGAGAGAAAACACATACACACACGTACATAATAACACAACCCAAATAGTTTTAATACAAGTTGTACACTTAAATAAATATTATTTTTACCAAGTCAACTATTTATTTTAGGTCATATGTAACTTGTAGAACACATCCTAATCGAGTGAACTGTTCAATGCTGTTTACTAAACACCGTTCAGTAAGTAATACGCATACAAACAATATGATTAGATTGAGATAACTAGAAAATATAATGCTCTTTTATTCATTAGTCCAGGTGGAATTCTATCGATCTGATTGCTTGATGTGTTATAATTCTCTTTTTATTATACAACCCAACTATTCTTAATGCTTAGTATTCTCGAACACTAATTCACTCGAGATGTTCTCCCCAAAATCAGAACACAGTTGAACAGGAAGTAGAGATTATATACCAATAGCAAGGTTAGAAGGGAGACAGAGGGTATAAGGGAAAAAGATGTTAGTACATTCATAGTTTTCTTACATGATAAGATTCTAGAATATTCCCTCAGTATCAGCTAGCGCTGATTGGATACGAAAGAGTCAATCAGCATGCAACAACGTAATCATGCTTTAATCCAATCTATGTCCCACTAACAGTTGATTACTAGTTTAAGTAACTCGATATGATAATCCCTATTGTTTGATAAGAAGATAACTGATTGAAAACAATAAGAAACCCTGGGGCATAGATATTGTGCTTGCAAATACTTATCAGTGTTACATCGGTGTCTACAATTTATTCAGTTAACAATCATATTTTTCAGATATTCAGACTACTGTCGATATTTTTTTTAACTAAAACGTAGATCATTTAACGCGGAAATTTATGCTGCTATCAATATCACATTATGAAATACGATGATAGATTCTGGACGTTCCCATGAAGAAGATATACTTTGTTCCAAGTGAACATTGATTTTATTATATATACACTTTACTACAAAATTTACCAATATCAACTTTAGTGTCGGTTGGTTGACTTATACACTAACTACTGAATTACCATTAGTTGGATTGAAATATTTTTTTGCCCAACTTCAAGAATTATTACTTATGGCAAACAGGTACTCTCACATACTTTCGTCGCCATACTAGACTTCTTCAACCTAATCTGTCTTAGGCCTTCCTTTCTATTTTTATAAAAACTTACTTACTTACTTACTTACGCCTGTTACCCTCAATGCAGCATAGGCCGCCACCCACCAGTTTTCTCCAACCAACTCTGTCCTGGGCTTCCCTCTCCAGTTCTGTCCAATGTTTGTTCATTCCTCTCATATCTTTCTCTATTTCTCGGCCTAATGTATTCTTTGGCCTTCCTCTTTTCCTTTTGCCTTCAGGGTTCCATGTGAGGTCTTGTCTCGTGACGCAGTTAGGTGCTTTCCGCAATGTGTGTCCTATCCACTTCCACCACTTCTTCCTGATTTCCTCCTCCACTGAAGGAATCTGGTTTGTTCTCTCCCACAGTTCGTTGTTGCTGATGGTGTCTGGCCAACGAATACGAAGTATTTTGCGTAGACAACTGTTAATAAATATTTGTATCTTCTGGATGATGGCTTTGGTAGTTCTCCAAGTTTCCGCTCCATACATTAGAACTGTCTTAACATTTGTATTGAAAATCCTTATTTTGGTGTTGATTGATATCTGTTTGGAGTTGCAGATATTTTTCAACTGTAGAAATGCAGCCCTTGCTTTGCCAATCCGTGCCCTCACATCTGCATCGGATCCACCTTGATTGTCGATGATGCTGCCCATATATGTAAAGGTGTTAATGTCCTCCAAGGCATCTCCATCAAGAGTGATTTGATTGGTGCATGTTGTGTTGCATCGGAGAATTTTGCTTTTTCCTTTATGTATGTTGAGACCTACTGCTGCAGAGGCTGCTGCTACACTGGTCGTCTTCTCTTGCATTTGTTGTTGCGTGTGAGATAGAAGAGGCAGATCATCTGCGAAGTCCAGATCGTCCAGTTTATAAAAACTAATTAGAAAATATTGACTAACAAAATTCTAAATTGTTTCAAACTGAATTTTCATATGATTCAATAGACTAGTATCACAAATTTAGTGAAGGGCACATATAGTCAGTCAGTCAGATGCAACGTACAACTTCGTACGTAAGTACATCAGTTCATGTTGCCATACCACATCAGCACACAGAGATGTAATTGTCAATTCAAATCCCAATAGTAGTAGAGGTAGTAAAGGTATTAGAAGTAATCGGAGAGGTTAGGATTAGAAGATATTATTCAAGAAGTATAATTCAGTGAGAAAAGTTTAGAAAGTCAAAACTAGAGGTGTTGAAGAATCCAGAAGATTAGGATTTGAGAGAACACAAAGAATAAATGCACCGGCGTCATTGCAAACGGTTTTCAGCCATGTCATTCAGGGTCTCTAACCAGGTAGTCGGCAATTACCGACATGACTCAGTCCACTTGTAAACGGCAAATATACTACTGATATAAGACATAAGCAATTGAATGCCACACAACAATAAACATTAAATATACACATTCTAACTGTAACTTTCTAAAAACGAATAAGAACGGTATTTCAAAACTGACTAATAACAACAACAGCAATAAAAAAAATAAACTTTTACTTACTTCAACAGATTGAGATGCCAGTGATAATGGTACCAAAGGCGTAGGCAATACACCACCAACAATATTACTTACTACAGGAACAGAATTCGTAACAACAGGCAATGCCATAGGTATTGTTGTTGTTGTTGTTGTTGTACCACTAGAAATATTCACAGAAGTATCTAATGTTTGACTACTATCAAACGATCCAGGAACAACAACAACAGCACCACTACTACTACTAATTCCAGCTAATGTCAATGTTGGCGCTACTGTTGTTGAAGATGAAGAAATCAGTGGACAACAATTTACTGAAGATTGAGCTATAATAATAGATGGTGATAATTGACCAGTGGTGGTAACAGTTGACATTGGTTTCAATGCATCAATCATTGTCAGCGAGGTTGAAGAAGGCATGACGATTGTTTGAGTTGTTGCGTAATTACTACTACTACTACCACCAACATCAACCATATCAATACGTCGACCAATAGAAATTGAATCCACTGGTCGTGAATTATAATTCACATCTGGTGATTGATATTCACCACTAACTAACATACCAGAAAGGTGTTGCTGTTGCTGTGCAACATAATAGTCAGGATCAGTTGTAGGCAAAGTTGATGAATTCGTGTTACATTCATAACCGTAATTTGTATGATCCACGTGATTTGGCATGATTAATTCATTCGCAGTCGGATTATATGATGATGATGATGATGGTGGTGGTATCATGATTGATTTATTAGACAATTCACGTTTTGATAACCAACGTAATGGACAACCAAGAAGACAAGAGGCAAGCAATACAGTAGCAGAGAATAAAAACGCCACACAGGAAGCATTATGCACTGGACCATTATACATTGTGGAAATACTGAATTCAGGTGTTTTAGCTATTTGTACATCTCTTAAATAACCTATAGAAATACAAATAAAATTAATTAGTTGTTAGTCAAGCACTGGAACCGGATAAACATACAACTGTCATATTTGTCTTTATTATACAATAATATATACTACTGATATCAGTAGCATTGATTTGTGTTGGCTTGTCTTCTAGGCATTCTCAATAAAGGGAACTAGGAATAGACAGACAGATACAACGCAGAACTTCGTATGTAAGTACATCAGTTCACGTTGTCATACCACATCAGCACAGAGACGCAACTGTCAGTTCAAATCCAACAGTGATAGCAATAATAGAAGTATTAGCAGTAATGGAGAAAATTAGGGAGCAAAGATATGATTCGAGAAGTATATATAATTCAGTAAGATAAATTTAGAAGGAGAAAGGTAGAGATTATGAGGAATGCAGAAGATTAGAATTCGAGAGGACACAATGAAGGAATGCACCTACGCCATTGTAAACGATTCTGATCCATGTCGTTCAAAGTCTCTAACCATTGGTGACTATCGTCTCGCGGACCCCAACCAAGTAGCCTACATCTACCAACATGACTCAGTTCACTTGTTGTCAGTGACTTCATGGATTTCTGCCATGTTTTGGTTTGGCCGCCCCTAGAGGAACTAGGAATAAATAAGGATTTTTCACTGAATAACTAACTACTTTTGACCACATACATCAGCTGACCTATTGATTATTGATTGGCATAATCATCCATGACTTTAGTAGTGTTATGCTCGTCACCTTCTAAGCTTGAAACTATTACGGGTTCACCTTAGTCGATAAACGAGAACGAGATAATTAACCAGTGACACGGTAGGCTACTCTGATCCGTTGACCCAAAAGAAATAACGAAAAAGTCTTGATAAAGCGTAGAAACTGTATTCCACAAACATCCAGCAAGCACAATGATCTCTAGCACATAAATCGCATCTATTTATATATCATAGAAACGAACTTGGAAGAGTCACAAAAATAGCATGCTAAAATAACACAGTAACCAATCATAGCCAAGGTTTTTCTGGTGAGAGATCTCAAGGTTAACTGATCAGCCCATGGGGATCTAACGTCTCCCAACAAGTAGTCAACTAATACATCACATAAAACGATGTTAAATATTTTTGAACAAGTGAGAAGTTGTGGTGTCGCACAAATAATAACCTCACCTTACCTACCTCGATCCGCGTGGTAGAATAGCAGTCATTAGCTTCTACACAGTTTCGCTGTAGCTCAAGGTTGAGTACGTACAAAATAAAAACTATCATCAATGTGACATTCAACTTAGAGTCAATACGGATGGTTCCTAATAACGTCACCGGAGGAAAACATCTCTTCACTTGAATAACAGTTTTTTTTTCCATGCTTCTGTATAAGAATGTTTGACGCGTCACAGCATCGTTTCTTGTGTAGGTTGTTTCACAACTACAGTACATTTTAACACTGAATCGCATGATCAAATTACTCACTCATAAAGGTTAAGGAAGTTTTATATGTATTATTACTAAATTTGATTACACTGTAAAACAGTGCAAACCTTACGATTTAATAAACAAAGGTGAACTTTCTAAATGAATAAAATTAGAAAGCGAAATTCACAACACTATGCTGCTTTCACAAAACAATCAATTATGATTCCTTTTACTTATTCTTGAAAAATTCATGACCTTATCCTGCATACTGAAGAGTATAACATACCACTAGAATGAGAAAGCTGTTTAATGTCTTGCGATTTCCAATATGTGTTTGCTCATTTAGCGTCATCCATGCGTGATGTAAACCTACAACATGCCATCATGTTAGAATATTAAAAAGTTTTGTAAGAAATCTACTTACTATTTATGTATCTAAAACTCTGAACAAACGGTAATCAATTCATTATTTTCAATAGACGTTTTTCACCAAAAGAATCAATAATCTGATCCGACTGAGAGTCGTTTGCAATGGCGCAAGTGCATCCATTCTTTGAGCTCTATCAAATCCTAATCTTCTGGATTCGTCAACACCTCTACCTTTGTCTTTCTAACCTTATTTCACTTAATTATACTTCTTGAATAATATCTTCAAACCCTAGTCTTCTTCATAACCATTAATACCTCTACTATCTATATCACTCTATGTGATTTGATTTGACATTTGCGTCTCTGTGCTAATGTGGTATGACAACATGAACTTATGTACATACGGTAATCAATTCATTATTTTCAATAGACGTTTTTCACCAAAAGAATCAATAATCCAATCCGAGTGAAAGTCACACATAATAACTCTTGTAATTTACAAACGTATTGTGATAATACACTACTCTGTGCGGTCGAGAAAAAAATAAATATGATGTAAAAAGTTCAAATTATTGATGAATGTTTGTTTCAATGACTAACTAATCGAAGTGTAGCATTGAGTTACAACAATTCCAAGTGTACTACTACTACCACTACTAAAAAAAAGCTCACCTGCAATTGGTGGACCGATTGCAGCTGCACAACCTTGAAATAGAAGTAGATAGCCAAATGCATTAGTTAAACGATCCACACCAATTAATTCTACAACTAGGATACTTTTCAACGAGACGAATACAGCTAATTATTTGTTTGTTTGATTTAAAGGAGAAAGAGAAAAACGGGGAGAAAAATCAATGCATCATCATATTTAATTGATGTACTTTTATTCATTGCAAACTACGTTGTTAAGCAGGTAAACATTATGAATACAGATTATTCAGTCAAAATTTAAAAGAAAAAGATTTAATTTATTGTTTATTTGTCAATATTAGAGAAGAGAGGTACGTGTGGGTGTAGGAAGGATTTGATTTCGACCAATTTGGTCTCTCGTGTGCTGTTACGGGTACGAGGGCGGTTGTCACTTCTGGATGCCCACACCGTGGAAGGATGTTTCTTGAGGGACCTGAAAAGGAAGAAAGATTAGTGTTGGTCTTGGAGACCTGGGAGCGTGACCACCGAGTCCAAGGAACAACTGCTTGAGGCCGGTCACGCATGGCCTTTTTATGAAAGGTTTTTTTAAGTATTAGCTCCGCTCTTAAAGGCCCTTGGTGGGCACCCTTACCCAAGGAGACGGAAATCCGTGAGGCAAGGTGAGGTGTGACATCTTTAGGGCCGACCTTTTCTGACCCTTCCTTCCTTGTGAGAAGGCAGCATCGCTGCAGCTGCTGGTTATCCGAGGGAGAGACCTTACTGCTGTCACACCCCTCTTCAGTCAGTCAGCAGTACGACTTCGCCCTCAGAGCTGGAGTAGCTGCTTTTAGTCTCATCGTTCTCCAATCGACCTGCCTGGAATGGTAGAACCTTCAGGAACATATGTTCCAGCCAATATAGCTGAGTTGGGTCATCACGATAGACAAGCCCGACCACCATGTCAAGGTAGCAGCTACGTTGCATCTGACTGACTGACTGACTGTCAATATTAATAATAGTTTCATGTATCGTCAATATCGAGTCAGTTCGAAATAATACAAAGGCCCTAATTTCTACAAATTTGATTTCAGCAACGATGGATATGTGTCTTTTTTATATTAAATACGTAACATCAGAGAGTAGATCGAGTACTCTGAATTTCCATTCAAATTACACCACTCCATGTTAAACATCAATAAGTTGTAATCTTAGATTTATAATATTGAAAAGAATTACTAGACCATCGCTCTTAAACAACAGACAAGAGCTGAACGATTTAATTTTAAGAAAAATCGAAACTAATAAGCAGTTACTAAGCGAAGGGATTAGTCAACCTGACAAATAAAGTTTCATAAAGACAAACACACTGTTTTTAAGTGTATTAAAAAAAACCATGTAGAGGGTGCAAGCCTATGCTGAATGCAATGAAAGATGGAGGTGCACAATACGCAGGGCTGGTTGCAAGCATGAATGTACCAATGGATGCCTGCTCAATGGTGTTGAGGTTAGGCTTTCGTGGATTTGGTTACCAATAGAGTAGTGAGAGCAGCGCACTATCAAGAAGCCCTTATCACAGCGAAGCAGTTTTCCGTCGGATCTTGATTTTCAATAGTTGTCCACAATCAATCAGTTTTGTAACCTATCAATATTTTCATGACAGATTGTGTTAGTGGGACATAGATGAAATTAAAACATGATTACGTCACTGCGCGCTGATTGGCTAATTTCCTACCCAATCAGCGCCTGATCGAAGCTTGGAGAACAGGATAGAAAATTCTCGTATTATTAGCTGCATGCTGATTGGTCAAATCCAGTCCAGTCGATCACGTGAATTTCCTTCCAGAAGTTTTCTCATGTAAAGGCTATAAATAGGCTAGCATTGTATTTATCTTTGCCTTCTAGCCTTCAAGCCTTCTTCGCTTTCAAGCCTTTTTGCCTTGGCTTTCGCCATCACCTCCAGCTTCTTTTCCTTGCTATTTTGGAATACAATCCTTCCTGTTCAACCGTGTTTTGATTTGTGTTACTTGTCCAGTGTTTTGTGTCAAGAATACTAAGCAATAAGATTTAGCCGGGAAATATCGTAAGCAACCGTTACAACAGTGGCGACGGAGAAAAAGAAAAAAAATTTCAAGATGCCTATTTCAGATGATCAGCTTAACCGAATACTACAACAACAGCAAGCACAATTAGATGCACAAATGCGGTTGTTGGAGACCCTAACTCAACAGCTCAACATCCAGTGCTCGAGTCCACATACTATTTTAAATACGTCTTGTGAAGCAGTGGCAAACAGCATACCAGAATTCGTCTATAATCCTGAATGTGGAAATACTTTTCTGACGTGGTTCAAACGTTGGGAAGATACATTTAGAATTGAATTCGGTAAACAAGATGATGCATGGAAGACTCGGTTGTTGCTGCGTAAGTTGGGAAGCAATGAGTATGAACGTTACGCTGACCACGTATTACCGAAGTTACCTCGAGAGCTCAGTTTCGAGGAGACAGTAACTCAGCTGTCAGATATTTTCGGCGAATCAGCATCATTGTTTAGTATTAGATATCATTGTCTAAATCTGGTGAAACACGAAGATGATGAATATGCGGTTCTTGCAGACGTCGTCAACAGAGAATGTGAACGGTTCAAGTTACGCTCGTTGACGGAAGACCAATTTAAATGCTTAATATTCATCAAAGCTCTTCAGTCACCGCAAGATGCGGAAACCAGAACTAGACTTTTGATTCGAATGGACCAAGACCCTAACGTCACACTCAGAACATTGACAGATGAGTGTAAACGCCTACAAAGTATCAGGCACGACAACATGTTGATTGAACAGGTAAATCACAATTTAACCAGCAGTAGTGTCAATGCTATTACTAGGTTAAAAGTCCAGAAGCCGATAGCATCTCGTAACAAACCAACGACGGCATGTTGGTTATGTGGTGATTGGCACTACGTACGATTTTGTCCATTTAAAAAACATAAATGTCAGATGTGCCATAAACGTGGACATAAAGAAGGCCATTGTCAACCAAATCGTACGTCTCAGCCCAAGAAGAAGCGCAAACGTACTCGACATGTGGTGAAATCAGCCGAGTCTAAATCACTTTCTCTCGTAGCTGCTTTTCAAACAGAATATGACGTTCGGAGAAAGTATGTTACTATCCAGATGAACGGTGCATCAGCTCGTTTCCAAATCGACACGGCATCAGATATCACCTTAATGTCTAGAGAAACGTACAACATGCTGGGAAAACCGCCAATGAAGCCATCTAAGAAAACAGCTAAAAGCGCTTCAGGTGGTGTGTTAAAACTGGTTGGTGAGATACACTGTGAATTTTCCTTCAACGGAACAAAATGTACAGGAATATGCTATCTGACAGAACGGCCAAACCTTGATCTTCTTGGTCTAGATATGCTAGAAAAACTGGGAATAATGGATGTACCCATTAATAGTGTCTGCAACATATCGTGTTCATCATTGGATACCCCGATACTTAAAAAGAAGACAGGTGAAAGATTACGTGAAAAACTGAAGGAAAAGTTTGCCTCTGTTTTTCAGAATAACCTTGGCCTCTGTACCAAGATGAAAGCTCACTTACCATTGAAATCAGATGCGAAACCTATTTTTCGTCCTAGACGTCCTGTACCATATGCCACTCTTGAGCTAGTCGATCAGGAACTTAATCGCTTACAACAGGCTGGGGTAATCCAACCAGTCAACTACTCTTCATGGGCCGCACCGATCGTAGTGATTAAGAAAGCTAATGGAACTATACGCATTTGTGCCGATTTCTCAACTGGTTTAAATGCTGCATTGGATGTGTATCAGTATCCGTTACCAGTTCCTGAAGATCTGTTTGCCAAGCTTAATGGTGGTACATGTTTCGCGAAAATAGACTTTTCCGATGCCTATCTACAAGTAGAAGTAGATGAAGATAGTAGAGAGCTCCTGACTATTAACACCCATCGAGGGCTATTTCAATACACTCGTCTACCATTTGGCATCAAGACCGCACCGGCTATCTTTCAGCAAATAATGGATACGATGCTAACAGGTATACCTGGGACAGCAGCTTATCTAGATGATATCATAGTTATGGGTTCAAGTGACAGTGAACTGTCAGATCGACTACATCAAGTCCTTAACCGAGTGTTGGAGTATGGTTTCCAACTACGTGAAGAAAAGTGTATCTTCTTCATGCATTCGATCAAATACCTTGGTTTCATCTTAGATAAGAACGGTCGCCGACCAGACCCAGCCAACATCGAAGCCATTCAGAAGATGCCTGCACCAACTGATGTCTCTTCATTAAGATCTTTCTTGGGGTTAATCAGTCATTACAGCGCATTCCTGCCTGAAATGCATCGAGTGAGAGGTCCTTTGAATGAATTACTATCAAAAGATAAACCTTGGCAGTGGTCAGCAGAATGTCAAGCATCTTTCGATAAAGTCAAGTCGATGCTCAGCTCAAAGCTTCTTTTGACACACTTCGACCCCAGCTTGGGAATTGTTGTTGCATCTGACGCCTCTAGTTATGGAGTTGGAGCAGTAATATCTCATGTGTTTCCGGATAAATCAGAGAAAACAATTGCCCATGCTGCCAGATCTCTCACCCCAGCCGAGCGAAATTACAGTCAAATTGAGAAAGAAGCTCTTGCAATTATTTTCGCTGTCAAAAGATTTCATAAAATGCTCTATGGTCGTAAGTTTACGCTACTGACAGATCACAAACCTTTGATTGCAATCTTTGGTTCTAAGAAAGGAATCCCTGTCTATACGGCTAATAGATTACAGCGCTGGGCAACGATGCTCCTGAGTTATGATTTCAATATCAAGTATCAGTCGACAAATACTATCGGTCAAGCGGACGCTCTCTCTCGATTAATTGGAGTTCAGCATCCTGAACCAGAGGACATAATCATTGCCTCAACAGCAGTAGACCCAGAAATAAGGAGTGTAGTAGCAGACGCCATTCGAAACACTCCAGTGTCGTCAGAGGAAGTCAGAGAAGAAACTCTTCGAGACCCACTTCTACAAGAAGTTAGAAAGTTTCACCTGGAAGGTTGGCCTTCGAAGATCAACTCTTCAGAGCTTCAACAGTTTTACCAGCGTAGACTCTCTCTTTCAACCATCGACGACTGCCTGCTGTTTGCCGAACGAGTCATAATTCCAGCGAAGCTACAACCAGCAGTGCTAAAACAGTTGCACGTGGGACATCCTGGAATAAATCGCATGAAAGCACTAGCACGAAGTTATGTATACTGGCCGCACTTAGACACCCAGCTAGAGCAGCTATCCCGTTCGTGTACCAAATGTGCATTAGCAGCAAAAGCACCGCGCAAAGCAGAGTTGCAATCATGGCCAATACCACAGTCACCGTGGCAGCGTATACATTTGGACTTTGCTGGCCCACTTCATGGACAAACTTACCTTCTGGTAGTTGATGCATACAGTAAGTGGCCAGAAATTTTCTTGATGAAACACCCAACTGCAAGCTGTACAGTCAGTAAATTACGTAAACTATTCAGTCGTTTCGGAGTCCCGGAATTGATAGTTACTGACAACGGGACACAGTTTACGTCCGCAGTCTTCTCGCAATTCTGCCGGCAGAACGGAATCTATCACATCCGAACACCTCCATTCCATCCGCAATCAAATGGTCAAGTAGAACGCTTTGTGAGCACATTTAAAAATGCCCTAAAAAAATCCAAAGGGGAAGGGACCACCGAAGAGATCTTAGAGAGGTTCCTGCTTATTTATCGCTCTACACCGAACCCTCAGACGATTGACGGAGTCTCACCTGCGGAAGCTCTACTTGGTAGAAAATTACGAACACATTTTGATGTCATCCGTCCTACACCAGCTCTTGAGCCTCGGCGAAACCTGTCGATGGAGAAGCAGTTCAATCGACACCATGGGGCAAAAAGACGATCGTTCACAGTGGGCCAGAAAGTACTTGCTATGGACTATCGTGAAAAACATCCTGCGTGGACAGCTGGTCGGATTTTAAAAAAGAAAGGAAATGTGACTTATGAGGTGTCAGTTGGCTCAGAAGTTTGGGTAGGTCATGCTAACCAACTGAAAGCAACTTCGATAGCCAGCAACGGGACTCGGCACAGAATACCCCTCGACGTTCTGCTAGACACCTTCAAAATCAAAACGCCTGGAACACACAAGTCAGTTTCTGTGCAAGCAAAGAGTGACACAACTTCCTTATTGCCGAGAAGATGGACTAATCGAAAGTACAAGCCAGTTTCTCGGTTGCAGTTGGACCCTAGCACCAGATCCTACGAATCTTCTCAAAGGGGAGGTGTTAGTGGGACATAGATGAAATTAAAACATGATTACGTCACTGCGCGCTGATTGGCTAATTTCCTACCCAATCAGCGCCTGATCGAAGCTTGGAGAACAGGATAGAAAATTCTCGTATTATTAGCTGCATGCTGATTGGTCAAATCCAGTCCAGTCGATCACGTGAATTTCCTTCCAGAAGTTTTCTCATGTAAAGGCTATAAATAGGCTAGCATTGTATTTATCTTTGCCTTCTAGCCTTCAAGCCTTCTTCGCTTTCAAGCCTTTTTGCCTTGGCTTTCGCCATCACCTCCAGCTTCTTTTCCTTGCTATTTTGGAATACAATCCTTCCTGTTCAACCGTGTTTTGATTTGTGTTACTTGTCCAGTGTTTTGTGTCAAGAATACTAAGCAATAAGATTTAGCCGGGAAATATCGTAAGCAACCGTTACAACAGATTGATTTAAGTTGGTCAAGCATTGACATAAGTTAACAAGCTCAGTTACACTGTTGCACTGCATACATCATAAAAAAAACCCATCGGGACACAACAACAAAACACAAGTGAAATTTATAAAAATATTGAAAAGGAATTCATATTCACATGTGCCAGTCTATTTTATCAACAACGATAGGTCTGCTAAGATCTATTAAACTTAACTATTATTTGATAATTCAAGCCTTATTGTGATAAACAAATCTAGGAGTAAGCAAACTATTATTATTCGTTGTTCGATAAAAGTCACCTTTAAAAAAAATTTGCGTACAAGCTAGTATATATTGTTGAAATTTATTTCCTAAATTGATCAGGAGGTTAGGCATTCGTGCGCAAAACCAAAGGTCCTGGGTTCAAATCCTGCTAATAGCAGCAGTTGTAGATGCGCACTGCCACTGATGAGTAGCATACCAGGACGAAACGGCCGTCCAGTGCTTCCAAGTTTCTAATCGTGATTTAACAATGATATTGATTGATGCTTTCAATGTGGATAAAGTAATAATGCTTTGGTATTAAAAAAAACTTTCGTCACTTTTCTATTAAACATGTTATGTGACGATTTGATTCTGATGAAATGAATTACATTCTGTTAATAGTCATAAACAATACTTGGGCTTTCATTAGACTCTAGATCAAAAAAGTATGTACAATTAAATTTTATTCCCTATAACTCAACTGTCAACAATCGAATCTCGGTATAGACATTTGAAAAAAAGAGTAAAAATAAACATGTTTTGAATAACAGTTCATTGCCTGTTGGTCATACTGTTGTGTCTCGTTCATCCTATAATCGAAACTAATTGATCTGTCAATCTCTGAATAAATAATCTACTACTGAAATATTTTGCACATTGTAATGTTCACTTATTTTTCCAATCCGTTTTTACTGCGTTAGGAATGAGCATTTTCATGGGTGACAGTGGAGATTAACAGTCAGTGTAAATAAAATGACTCTTGACGATTTCCATATACCTGGAAGCATTGATTGCAATCATAAATCGATCTATATAAAATTCCCTCCTCCAGGCTCGTGTCAACGCACTGCTAAGGAATTCCATTCCAGGAGGAGACTGCAGTCCAGCGCTACTAGGTCCTCAATGGGATTCCAACATTGGTTAGTTCATAATTTCAATGAAACACAACAATCTCTATAACCCCATACTAATCATTTCTGTATACTTGAACACACTGTTATTAACACTAGTGAGTGTAAACATATGTGTATTTTACTAATTTTTTGAAACCATGTATCGATCAATGTTAGACTACCATTAGGAACCTGAAAGCACTGGACAGTGGCCGTTTCGTTCTGATATGGGACTCCTCAGCAGTGCGTATCCACGACTCCTGCAGCCCGTAGGATTCGAACCCAGGACCTTCGGTAATGCGAACATCACTCAGAAAATATAACACTATTGACTAAATGGATGATCGTTGATACTAGCAGCACTACTATCATCAACAACAACACCAAAAACAACAACAACATCGACATCAACATACCTGAGAAAAGTCCAAAACAACATGAGGTTAAAACCAAAGCTGCATAATATCGTCTTACAATTGGTAGTATAAATACAGTTATACAAGTTAATAATAAAGAGATATTATTCATCCATAATGAATCAGCCCATTTATACATTGTAAACCAAGCTAGAGACAGTAAAAAAAAAGATAAAATAACAATAATGAATTAGATTTGAATAATACGAGTAAGAAACTACTTAAAAACAAAGGGTAGCGCTTAATTGACCGAATTTTGAAGGTGGTTAGAAGATGTGATACACATGTATAGGCAGTGACTTCCAAAACATGTAGTTATGTTGGATGTTGTGAAAACAGGTCAAGACGAGTGATAAGAACAAGCAGATCAATTCATGACATCACACCTGAGTGTTGATCTGAAACATACTGGTAGGTGCGCACATTTACGTTAGCATCATTGAGATAATGGTGACCAATGGTTGATGTAGAGTGGTATATAGTAAAATCAGTTTTATGAGCGTGCAGTTAGATTCAAAATATTTCTTAGCCTATTTCTAAAGCTAGATACCATTGTATATAAATCTTTCATTCTTTGATCTCAAGAAATCTTTGTAAATCATATCTCACATGATATGGGGTTTACATTGTAGATATTATCGCTGTTTATGAAATTTATTTCACAAATGACTAGCCCTATCGTTCCAAACTATTTCACCGACATCGATATAAAATGGTCTTGACTACAATGTGTCTCACATCGTACCAAAGGCTGGAATCGTTTAAGAGCGCAATAAGATATTAAGGAAGGTCAGTATATTGCCGTTTAGTTGTTCGTGATTCTCATTTGCATAAGAATCTGAAGCCGTACTTATAAATTTCTAAGTTGGAAAGCTAGTCACAAGAAGCAGTCTATTCGACGAAGGAAGTAACTCTCATTTTTGAAACCATAAATCGATCAATGTTAGACCACCATTAGAAACCTGGAAGCACTGGACGGCCGTTTCGTTCTGGTATGGGACAACTCAGCAATGCGCATCCACGACCCCTGCACCCCACAGGATTCGAACTCAGGACCTATGGTATTGTGCGCGAACGCCCCAACCGTTAGACCACTGAGCCGGTATCTAACGGCCTTAATGTCTAACATGATCAAATTCACGGAGTTGCGCAACCTTATACACAGTCTTCGGTAGACACTACCTACACTCAAACAGGTTGAACTTCACTGGTCACACAACTTCCCATTAGAACTCGGAGAAGATTCCTCACGAACCTAGTCACTAGTGAGCACAGGTAATTTGCATTACGGGGTTGTGAAGATTGTTAAGTTACACATTTTTGAAACCATCAATCGATCAATGTTAGACCACTTTTTATTCTCAACTACTGATCAGATCATTTAGATCTCTCGTATCCTTGAAGTTGGTGGTCTTGATGCAACATATGAAACAAATAACGATATGTTTCAGTACGAAATTGTAGCTCTGGATATGAAGTTGATGAATATACCTGTGTGTAGAGCCTGTATACATTGTTGTTAGTGTTTCTGTCATTCTTAAAGCGCTCGACTACAAATCGAAAGTTGTTCAGAGTTGTCACGGACGAAACCAGCTATGGCCACTATGATAACAGAAGTGTATACAGACTCCCTTCATATTTTATATTAAATATGAATCGAGTGCAAGCAATGCTTCGCATGAATCGATCGATGATCGAGTCAGTCACGAAGTATAAACAGAGCGCGAACAGCTGTCCAGTACACTCGTTTTTTTGTTTGGCAGATGGAGAACCTTGAGTACGCTACAGCTGAGCCAAGTTTTTAAAAGTTATACGAGCTTTGTGAATACATACTATAAAATGGTTTAATAAACTCAAAACTACGTACGTAAAAATTAAACAACTCTTAAGGCAGTTAACTACTCCTTTGTTTATTGAGTAGTATATATATTGATATCATAGTGTATGTAATTTTGCGGCATGAAGTACAAAAACTATTATTCATGCTCAAGAATAATGCAAATTGAATAAAACAAAAGGATACATATAAAGACAACAAATTCATCGCTGTTAGTTGAAAAAAAACCAATAAACAACTTAAAACCAATCTAATTGTACAAACTACAAATGAGAATAGTTAGAAGTCGTTGTTTTGTTGTTATGTCAAACACAGAAACATTTCTACATTCAACAAGAAATCATACTTACTAGATCAGTAGTAGTTATAGTCAATGAACATGAAGTAAAATATATATATGAATGAAATCGGTGAATAATTGTTCATGAAAGGTTTATTATTGAATACAAAAATACCATTATGCTCATGATCATCAATCTTGATAGAATGGATTGTATAAATGTTCGCATTACGGGGTTGTGAAGATTGTTAAGTTACACATTTTTGAAACCATGAATCAATCGATGTTAGACCACCAACATTAGAAACCTGGAAGAAGCACTGGACGGCCGTTTCGTCCTGGTATGGGACTCCTCAGCAGTGCGCATCCACAACCCCTGCACCCGGAAGGATTCGAACCCAGGACCTTCGGTATTGTGCGCGAACGCCCTAACCGTTAGACCACCATGTTCAACAATCAATTGTAATGAATAAACAAGAAATATATATATATGACCGAATAATTTAACTTAAAAACATATCAGACTACTTTTACTACTACAACATTTTCAGCTTATTAATTTTTTTAATTAGATACGATTTATGGGTTGTTGATTTTTTTTACCGCCGACTAAAAATCAATAAAAATTTATTTCAACAGTTTGCTACGCCGCTCTGATTAAATGAATAGAGTAAATTGTAGTTATTCCTATGCTAGTTCACTTCAAAATATGCCTAACAATGAAACAATGAGAAATGGAGGCAGGTTTAAGATTAGTTCATGTTGGAACAACAAACATTCATCAGTCAGTCAAACAGTCAGTTACAACGTAGAACATCGCACGTACGTATATGAATGAGTTTAAGGTGCCATAACAAATTAGCACAGAGACGCAAATGTAAATTCAAATACCGTAGTAGTAGAGGTAGTAAAAGTATGAGCATTAATCGGAGAGATTAGGGTTCGAAGATATTATTCAAGGAGTAGAATCTAGTGAGATAGACTTGAAAGGAAAAAGAAAAAAGGTGATGAGGAATTCAGAAGGTTAGGATTTGAAAGAACACGAAGAATAGATATACTATGCGCCATCGTAAAAGGGTTTTGAACCATGCTAATCAAGATCTCTAACCATCAATTATTATCATCTCGCTGGCCCCAAGTAGTTGCCTCAGTCCACTTGTCAGTGACTTCATGGATTTCTGCCATGTTTTGGTCTAGCCGCCACTAACTTTTTTCCATACTACTCCTGCACCACGAAACATAGCTCGACGAGGTAGTCGATGGTTAGACATACGTAACACATGTTCCAACTGTTCGCGGTTAATTGGAAGAGGATTAAATGTAGGCAGAAAGTTTCTGAGTAGTTATTGTGATAATTTTTAGATATAATTCATAGCTAATACCCTTTTCCTTACAATAGCATTGTTTACTCAGTTGTCCCACGATACACGAGCAATGCTTCGGAGACACCTATGATCGAAGACAAGCAACCTACGAATATCGTCTACTTTTACAGGCCATGTTTTGCATCCATATACGAGAACGGAGCGAACTACTGCGCAGTACACTCATCATTTAGTCAACAAACGGATATCTCGTTTACGCGATATGTGACACAACTTGGCAAAACCCAATCGAGCTTTTTGTATACGTGCTAAGATTTCGTCAGTCACCAGGCCATCAGCACTGATGAGACTCCCGAAATAAGTGGGGCGGTCAACACACTCGACTACTTCACTCCCTATCACTAGTTCAGGTGCCGACGCAAGCCAATCTTGAAGCAACATTTCGCATTTCGAGGGGGAAAACCGCATCCCGAACACGCTTGCATTGTTTCTCAGGGTACTAAGAAATCTGTGCATTTTGTCAGTATCCTCAGCAAATAGAACTATGTCGTCGGCTTATTCTAAGTCAGCAAGCGAGCCTCCTAGTAGAAGGTCTACTCCTGAAAAATCTGACGAGGATAATGTTAAAACTAGGAGCATATCTACGACAAAGTTAAACAAGAATAAGGAGAGTAGACATCCCTGACGGACACCACTGGAATTAATGATTTCCCATGACAGTAAACCATAAGCTCTCACTCGACAAAAGGTATTCGATTAGAGAGCTTGTATAGCGTTAATATACTTCACTAGCACACCTTTCAATGACAGACACTGTCACAGAATCTCACAAACATTCATATTATTTATCAATTAGTCAATGATGATTTATTTCATAGGGTTTTTTTTTATTTGTAGAGCAACACAATGTAAGCGAAATTTACTTTCAACCACAATAATAAAAAAAAAACAGTATCTCAAGAAATTTATCTAATATAATCCCTAGAAGCCAATAACATTATTTTTGCAAGATTGTTGAAGTAAAATAGTAGTAATCATTAATAACATCTTCTCTGGCAATTAAATATAAATTTTAAGTTTAATAAATAATTAATTTTTATTCTTTTGATACTTTGATTTTTTAAAGAAAAAAAACTGTATTTCAATTTGTAAATTTGACAGTGTATATATACAAAAGTAACTACACAATGTATAACATTAGTGTTTTTGACGTTGACAAATAACATAAATTCACACACACACACAGGGGCGCGTCAAAACACATGGAATCCAATGCATGAATTCATTTAAAAAAACCCAAACAACGAAAGATCAATTCAACAGTCAATGAGATTGCAAATACATACGTAACGATCAGAAGAACCGACAACTGATATCAGCTAGCTACATAGTTTTCATGTTGCTCAATTAAAATCAATGTCTATGAAGCGAATTCAACCAGTCTGTACAGTGTTTAGATATTCCAGTCGATCAATAAGAGGTATATGCTTGCATAGTTAATCTTCAGTGAAAGAGGAACAATAAATTTTTTAAACAATATAAATCCGTTGGATAAAGGTGTTGGGTGATTCATGATCTCGATTTATGGTAATTCATGGTGCAAAGCGATCGATCATTAATGATTATTATCCATGTAATTCATCTCACGTCAAATATCAGTGAATTACAATTCACCAATCTACTACCTTAAAAGAACTTTAAGGAAGCTATCTTTCCTAAAGTCAAACCGCTGATGTGAACAATAATTTTAGTCAGTTAAAACTTAGAACTTCGTACGAACGTAGATCAGCTCAAGTTGCCATACCACATTAAGGCAGAAACGCAAATGTCAATTTAAATCCCATAGTAGTAGATGTAGTAGAAGCATTAGCAGTAATAGGAGAGATTATGATTCAAAGATATTTTTCAATAAGTGTGATCTAGTGAAACAAATCTAAGAAGAGAAAGATAAAGGTGATGTGGAATTCAAAAGATTAGAATATGAGAGAAGCTAACGAATGGATGCACCTGCGACACTGCAAACGGTTTTCAGCCATGTGGTTCAACATCTATAACTATCGATTACGATTGTCTCGTGGACCCCAACCAGGTAGTGTACATTTACCAACATGACTCAGTCCACTAGTCAGTGACTTTATGGATTTCTGCCATGTTTTGTAGTTTGGCCGCCCCTAGCTTTCCTCCAACCTACTCATAAACCACAAAACATAGCTCGTCGAGGCAGTCGGTGGTTAGGCACAGGTTACACATGTCCCAACCACTTCAACTGATGAAGTTTCAATACTTCATACCTTGATCTGTCATACTTACGTAGTACCCTTTTCGTAACAGCAGCATTGCTTACTCGATAATCCTAAGATAAACAAGAAATGCTTCGGAGAAACCTATGATCAAAAACCAATAACCTACGAATATATTCTACTCTAACTGGCCATGTTTCGCAGCTATAAAAATTCATTTCAACAGTGTGTTACGACGCTTTGATTAAATGAATTATTGAATCGAGTAAGGTAAGGATGGCAGATCAATAGATGAAGAGGTGAAACTACATCAGTTGAGGTGGTTGGGACATGTGTTAAGTATGCCTAACCACCGACTGCCTCGACGAGCTATGTTTTGTGGTGTAGGAGTAGGTTGGAAGAAAGCTAGGGGTGGTCAAATCAAAAAATGGCAAAAATCCATGAAGTCACTGACTAGTAGATTGAGTCATGTTGGTAGATGTAGACTAACTGGTTGGGGTCCGCGAGACGAAAGTCACCATAAAATAAGACGCAGAGAACAATAAATTACTTATTAGTGTATTAGACAATAAAAATTTATCACAGACTGAAATGATCAAGACATAGACAGACACACACACACACACACAAAGCGAGAATAATGATAAAAAAAAAGAGAATACAAGACGATAAGAGTTAACACGATTAAAAATTTTTGCAATACATAAAAAAAATCACGTTTTTTTTTCTTAAAAAAATATAATTTGAATACAAATCATGACAAAATACAATTGCTCACCTTTTCCAATGTAGAAAGCTATGTGTAAAAAAAAAGTTGAATAGAAAAAGAAAACGTTTATCAATATCAAAAATGAAGACAAAAAAAGGAAACGATCAACAAGTGTATCAATGAATATCAAAAATGAAGACAAAAAAAACGGGGGAGAAGGAAACAATCAAACAAGTTTAGTACATAAATAGTTAAATGAAGAACTTTTAGTTGTGTGAGCAGTAGATGAAACAGTTGAAAAATTCAACTTTTTGTTGTAAGGTTCGAGATACATATATATATATATAGCTGGTACGTAAATGTTTGATAAAGACTTTCTGTTAGGATATTCATCCAATATCCTAAGAGAATTATTGGTCAATTCCTATTGGTCAAAATTATGGTCGTTTTAACTGTCAAAGTCAAATACTTCAATGTTGTCTCTTTTTGGTTATCCTGACTATCAATGTCACTTCAAATGTTACTTCCTATTGGTCTTC
Organism: Schistosoma turkestanicum; assembly: GCA_944470395.2. Classification (NCBI taxonomy): domain Eukaryota; kingdom Metazoa; phylum Platyhelminthes; class Trematoda; order Strigeidida; family Schistosomatidae; genus Schistosoma; species Schistosoma turkestanicum. The sequence continues at coordinate 5,884,405 of OX103977.1, forward strand.
TTAACTGTCAATGTCACAGAATTCGATGCTGTTTCCCATTCGACCAAAATGTATAAATACGCATTATCTGTAACGTTTTATGATCAGGACCAGGACAAGTACCCGGTCCCGAATCCTGATTCTCTTCTGGATTCGGACCTCGTAATTTCTGGATGATTGTAGAATACAGGTTCTACTTCATATCACGTCTTCTTATTTTTACTAAGTATGGGGGTGGGGATAATCGGATTTGAGTAGCATGCCATGGCGCCGGATCCTCGATCTCGTTTTCCGACTAGGTAAACTCGTAATAGTTCAAGCATATCAAGTTGACGTGTTAACGTGCAGGCGTAACAGTTTGTTAATCTTAAGTCGTCTCAATCACGTCGTTATCCAAGATCTCTTACTGGTTGCTGGAATTTGCGGGCATAACCTTTCTCCCGTTTCTGTCCATTCAGTAATCACAAATGCGCAAAATATGGAGTATCTGGTCACAAAGACGGATTTCGCAGACGTGAGAAACCCTAATCACTTTATCTTATATCAAAACAAATCGACTATGTACACGCTTGATCAAATTCTAACCTCAAATATTTACGCAAATATGCGTCAATCAATTTTCGTTATCACATTGTCACATTCCTGTTTCCTAGGTTACTGTGACCTTTCGAAAAACTTGGCACAAACTTGGTCGGTCAAGCTTACATCCTACTACCGATTGCATAAAGAATGCCTCGAGTATCCCAATCGAAATTTCTAAAAGTATCCGACATTTTGTCAAATTTATTGATCTACTTATCAAATCCGCATGATTTGTTACCGATGAATCGATCAATTTATTGGGCCTCCACTGGATCACAAGTTTTAAAAAGGTTTAGTCAACCATTCAATCTTATTTCCAAGGCAGATTTAAAAACATTCGATCAGCAACTTTATTCAATTATCTCATCCAACCGATCAACAGCTATCCTATTCTCTTATGATGAATAAGTGAAAGCAAACGTTTATCAACGAGTTCCATATCGATCGCAATAAGAGTGCATGATGGAGAGAATACCATTCAGAGTAACTTTGAACCCATTCTCACACAAGGATGTCTTTCCTTTCCTGTAGAAGTGTTTAGAAACAAGGCTCGGAAATCAATTTGGGCTACGAATCTACACAGAAGAAAGGAAGGCTACAAATTTGAGATGTTGCTTTTTATCAAGAGGGAAAGGTAATATAGAGGAGCGGAAGCTAATCAGAGATGGCCGAACAAGAAGATCGTTTGATGGCCGTCAGAAAGATCCTCAAGTACAAAAGTATATCATTAGACTCTTCACTTCTCATTCAGATAGTCCGTTTTGTGGCGGTTAGAATTTATCGCATTCACATCTCGTGCATTGAATTGAATTCTGGAAAAAGTAAACTTACTAGCAAATAAACGTCCAATTGTATTTCCTGCACCAATCGATGAAATAATAAAACCGGAATCATCAATATTCCAATTCATTTCTGCTAATAGATCAGGTAACATTAGAAATGGGATAACTAGTCCTGAATGGAGAAAATGAAATGAAATGAAAACAAATTAGAATTAGAATTTCAATTCTAATTGGTTCTGGTCTTCGGTCAAATTCAATTACACACTTTTTGTATAAATAACTAAGATGAGTGAGTGTTAACAGATAAAGAGACTATGGCGAAAACTATAATGTCCAAAAATTGGAAAATTACGAATTGTAAAAAATCGTATTTACTTGCTTACTTAATAGCAGACAGACAGACAGATACAACGCAGAACTTCGTATGTAAGTACATCAGTTCAGGTTGCCATACTACATCAGCACACAGACGCAACTGTCAGTTCAAATCCAAGTGTGATAGCAATAATATAAGTATTAGCAGTAATGGAGAAGATTAGGGTTCGAAGATGTTATTCAGGAAGTATAATTCAGTAAGATAAATTTGGAAGGAGAAAGATAGAGATGATAAGGAATTGATAAAGGTTAGCATTAGATGGAACACAAACAGTGGATGCACCTTCGTCAATGCAAACGATTCTGAGCTATGTAATTCAAGGACTCTAACCATTGGTGACTTTCGTCTCGCGGACCCCAACCAGGAAGCATACACCATCTACTAACATGACTCAGTTCACTTGTCGGTGACTTCACGGATTTGTGCCATGTTTTGGTCTGGCAGCCCCTAACTTTCTTCCAACCTACTCCTACACCACAAAACATAGCTCGTCGAAGCAGTCGGTGGTTGTGCATTCGTAATACATGTCCCAACCACCTCAACTGATGAAGTTTCACTACTTCATCTATTGATTTGCCATCCTTAACTAGAACTCGTTTCCTAACGACAGCATTGCTTATACGGTTGTCCCACGATACACGAGCAATGCTTCTTAAACATCTATGATCGAAGACTAGTAACCTACGAAAGTCTTCTACTCTTAACGGCCATGTTTCACAGGCATATAGTAGGACGGAGCGAACCGCTGCACGGTACACTCGTCCTTTGGTACTTACTTACTAGCAATTAGGCTGATTCACAAAGATATACACATCGTAGATAAGTTTGTCTATGTGAACAGTACACTTATCTACAATATCCCATCTATACCCGTATCTCATATATCCTCATGCAACATGTGTTCTGTTTAGTCTGCTTAAGAAATCAATCAAAGCTTAGGTGATGTTTAGATGAACACTTTTTATGTGCAAGTCAGTGATATTGTCTGACTGAATGTGAATTTGTAAATTAAATGTCGAATATATAAAATGCCATTAGCCACTTAAACATCAGCACAAAACAGCACATTCATTTAGTGTGAAAACGTTTCAGCGGAAGGATCGATACTGACGAATACAAAGAAATACTTTTATACAACCGAAAATGAAAAATTTACTGAAAATTAATCTTTAGATAGACAGAGTGATAAGTTAGAAATCGAAATTATTCATAATGAATCGAGTAAGCAATATTATATATGTCTACTTAATGAGAACATAGTGAGCATACACGAAGACTTTTCGAATTCTCATAAACTGTAATTCGGTCATTTAAATAAACAGGCGAGTAGCGTAAAGATAAAGCTGTGAATTTTCATAAAGAAGTTTTAATCGTCTCCCCCACAAGTGATCACTTTCAAGATTATTTCGTTCGTCAGAAACTGTGATTGTGCAGTCAGTCAGTCAGATGCAACGTAGAACTTTGTACGTAAGTACATCAGTTCATGTTGCCATACATCAGCACAGAGATATAATTGTCAATTCAAATCCAATAGTAGAAGAGGTAGTACAATGCTCCGAAGATATCTATACTCGAATACTTATAACCTACGAATATCTTCTACTCTCACTGGCCATATTTCACAGCCATATAGTAGGGCGGAGCGAACTGCTGCACAGTACACTCGTCCTTTGGTTAGCAAAAGGATATCTCGTCTGCGCCATAGGTGGCACAGGTTGGCAAAAGCCAATCGAGCCTTCTATATCCGAGCTGAGATTTCGTCAGTCACTAGGCCATCGGCACTGATGAGACTCCCGAGATAAGTGAAGCGGTCTACACGTTCGACTACTTCACTCCCTATCACTAGTTCAGGTGCCATTGCAACCCAGTGTTGAAGCAACATTTTGCATTTCGAGGGGGAAAACTGCATCCCGAACATGCTTGCATTGTTGCTTGAGGTGGTCAGAAGACTCTGCATTTTGTCAGCATCTTCAGCAAGTAGGAATATGTCATCGGAATATTCTAAGTCAATAAGCTAGCCTGCTGGTAAAAGGTCTACTCCTGAAAATTCAGACGAAGATAAGGTTATTTCTAGGAGCATATCTATGATAAAATTAAACAAGAATGGAGAGAGTGGACAGCCCTGATGGACACCATTTGAAGTAAAGAATTCCGGTGACAGTTCGCCAATAATCTCTCACTCGACCAGTGGTGTTCGAGTAGAGTGCTTATATAAGGTTAATGTACTTCTTTGGTACATCTTTCAATGACAGACATTGCCACAAGGAAGCCTAACAACATCAATATCAAGTTGTCAATATAAACGTTGTATACAATGACTGTTGACTGATTGACACAAATGAGGAAACAGTATAATAGTCAGCAAACTGTATGATGTTTCATCAATCCCCAATAATAGACAAAAATTACTTATAACGAATTTTCATGAATATTTTTCTTACATCTTGAGCATAATAGATTAAGGTATTTTTCTATGAAGTGAAATATATATATAAACAAATCGTGAATTGATTAATAACACTGAACAATAACTGAATTAATTCATGATTTTTTTTTTTTGAAATTACAAGCCTCAATTTAACCAACCGAAAATAAATGAACAATTAGAACGGAATCAATATTTAAAAGATATGGCCTGAAATGGGACATTCGAAATGATCAATATAACAAAAAATAATATTGATTTTTATGAGGAATTAAACAGTTGTTCAAAAATATATACATATTTATATATATACGAATCAGAAACAACAAAGAACCTAAGAATAACGTCTTCGAATCTGACGAATCAACCAATTAAAGCAAAAATAAATCATGAACTACTACAGATCAGTCAAATAGACAGTTTACTGTGGTGGTGTTTCGTTCACTGAGCTGGTTGTTTTGGTTGTGGAGCTTTCATTGTTTGTCTTCTGAACAACATCATCAGCACAAACTTCAGATTGTGGAAGTGAAGCAACCAATCAAGATTGAGGTTAGCAGAACAAGCTACAGGTCAAACGTGGAGAAATTCGAATGATTCACTTCTATCTGAAGTTTGTGCTGATAATGTTGTTCAGCGGAAGAACAATGAAAGTTCCACAACCAAAACAACCAACTCAGAGAACAAAACACCACCACAATCATCCACCTGAGCTACAAGTCTTCTCCACCATCTCAAAGACATAGTTTATTCACACTGAACTGTCTTTAATGAAATTAACTATGGGAGCTTATTATAATAAATTGAATCGTACGAAATTGACCAATCAAATTTAATTTTGAAGCTTATTATGACTCTCACTTAAATTATGTTCGATTGAACAAAATTACTGTTGACAATTTCAGTTGATATTATTCACAAATGACTTAACTCTCTTATTTATAACGTTACATCACGAAACAAATGCAAATATTTTACACTATGAAATACAATAAACAATTGGTATTGTTGTCAAATTTCAACTTGCTCACAAACTGATTATTATACATGAGAAACGTGAATAAAATTGAATGATAATATGCATGCTATAAAGATAACATTTTCAAGATTCAATAGTGTTGATTTCAATTTCTATGCCCAACCACCGACGGCCTCGTCGAGCAATGTTTCGCGGTGTAAGAGTAGGTTGGAAGAAAGCTAGGGGTGGCCAAACCAAAACATGTCAGAAATCCATCAAGTCACTGACAAGTGGACTAAGTCATGTCGGTAGTTGTCGAGTACCTGGTTGGGGTTCTCGAGACGAAATTCACCAATAGTTAGAGACCCTGAACGACATGGCTCAGGTACATTCATTTATTGCGTTCTCTCAAATTCAAATCTTGTGAATTCCTCATCATTTCTATCTTTCTCTTTCTAAAGTTATCTCACTGAATTATACTTCTCAAATAATATCTAATAATCCTAATCTCTCCGATTACTGCTAATACCTCTACTACCTCCACTACTATGGGATTTGAAATAACAGTGTGGTGCGAGCTACTTATAAGTAGTATATGACGTGAGTGAGTGTCAACGTAATGTCTGGCAGCAGAAGATGGGGGAAGATCAAGAAAGGAAGAGTTAGAAGAACACAATGGAATTTGTATTAAACGCATGAACAGTGAGTGACAATGGATTGTTGATGTTTTGCAACAGGAACAGTCCAGTTCGATATGATGAACTGATATTTTGCAAATGAACGATTTACGATATGGTTTTCCGATTTTACTGAGTAACTCTGTAATTTTCGTTTAATACAATTCGGTTGCCCTCACCTGTGTTCTCCTTCACTACAACAGTTGCGTCTCTGTACTGATGCGGTATGATAGCCTAAACTCATGTACGTATGTACGAAGTTCTACGTTGTAACTGACTGACTAGATTGGTTAATGTAAATAAACTTATGAAAAGTTTAATTAATGCCAAAAATAAAACAATTTATTGAAATAATAAAATCTAAGTTTTATCACTTACCAAGCATAGCTAACATACTTGACAAAAGAAAGAATAAAAATGTTATATTTGATAATATTTTCAATGATAATAAATCTTGCATTAATATTCCAATTGGATTACATGTCCAACAATAGAATAATACATTGCCACAACATAATTTATTATGACAATAAATATTGAAACATTTTGAACAACATGTATCATTAGTTTCATCCATCAATAGGGTATCACGATTATCATCATTCTCTTCTAAATCATCAGCATCAGCGTCATCATCAATCATCACATCGCCGACTTCCCCGATTTCAATATCTACTCCATAATCAATGAGTTCATCTTGGAGTTGTTGTTGTTGTGATAGTGGCGGTGGTTGTACATTGACATTGGTTGTTGTTGTAGTACTATTACTACCATAGACATTATTGATTATTCGATGACTTAGACCAAGTTGATCAGATATGACAGGCGTAGCGAAGATGTCTACATTTTCTGGATTATTTGTACCTGTTGTAGAATCCATTCTATCTATATTTCCTCCATATTGATTGATAATTTGACTACCCTAAATGAAGTGTTTATGATATAGAGGAAGAAAGGAAACCACTATTATTATTATTATTATCATTATAATTCATATGAATATTACTCACAATTTTTATGTACATCACAATCTCAGTGTGTGTGTAGAAGAGGAGGAAAACATTGAGAGAGAGACAGAGAGGGAGGATCAATGAAAATACAAAACTGTAAGAAGACCACCACCGACAATGGTGGTCGGTGGGTGACATGAATGATGAAAAGACAAGGTAATGATGAATGCGTGTGTGTGAGTGAGTGAGTGAGTGTGATTTCGATCAACACTTGACTATAATAATATAGTAAGTGAGAGAGAGAGAGACAGAGGATCAGTTGAAAAGTTAAAAATTTTCCATCTACAACTTTGTACATAATAATAATAATAATAAACTATACTGAAAGGGTGTTTGAAATCAGTTCGAGTGAAATTTCATGGTTCAAAGAACAATCATCATCATCATCGTCATCATCACCATTACCGAATGTGGTACATTTCAATCGTTTGATTGTTGTTGTTGCTGCTGTTGTTGAGTGTTGACAGACAATCAACAAGATAGAACCAGATGATGATGCTGATGCTGATGACGACGACGAAGATAAACCAACGACATAAACACAAGAAAACTATGTGCAGAATAATATCAGAAAATCTAGGGAACTAATTGAAAAGAAACACACACATACACACACCTATCTACCTGTGTGTACGTGTGTGTGTGTGCGCGCGCGCAGGTATGCACCAATAACAATACATACATACATATTCAATAGTGAAATAATAATAGTCGTCACAACGATAAGGACAATGAAGAAGATGACGACGATGGCGGCGGCGACAACGGTGGTGACAAGAAGAGAGCATAAAGCAGTGATTGTTTCACAAAAAAACCCTCAGCATACACAACATAAATATTTAAATGAATTCAATGGTAACATTTAAAACAGTGTGATCAAATCAAAGTAGTAAAACATTCTCCTAATTTTACATTCAATAGTTGGATGTTTAAACAAAAAAAAAAACTGGAGGGATTTTTAAAAAAAATACTCGTACAAAAAAGGAAGTGATAGTTAGTTCATTTATCAAATACAAATGTATGTTGTATTTGGTTACAAGTCACAAGTTATTTATGAAAAAAGACTAAAAATGCTGTACAAATGCTTGAACTTTATTTAGTAGAAGAAACAAGAGTGAAAATGAAGGCATTTTGGTTGAAATTTAGGTGGTTCAACGACCAAGTCACTAGTGAAAGTGTAGTGAGAGCTGCTAATCAACGCATCTGAGTAATTTCATCGAAAATATACACATTCTAGAGAAATTTTTTTTAGATGTTTTGTCCACAAAAAGCACGTAAATTGAGAAGTACTTGAAAAATCTCGGCTATTTCCTAGTAGATCAGTGTGACTTCAGTAACGGCCCTGGGTTTTGTAAAAATAATGCAAGATCAAGTCGACAGTTGACTTCTACTATAGATAAAATATTCGCTATGTTCCACTTGCCGATTCACTACGAATGAAGTCAATTCAAGGAATTATGGATTTATACGACTCTCTAGTAGAAAATTTGATTGGATATCAAAAATTGAGATTTCGAAACTGACTACTCTTTGTTTAAATTTCTACAGATTTATTTCACATTCAACTGAAATTAAATAAAGTGGATTACATTGTTGAATAATGAAACACAAGTTTGATAGCTGGATATGTTACTGATTGGTCTTTCATCCAACGGTATATTTTTATATAATCATTGTGCCTAAAATTTGTTCATTCTTTTTTCTAAATTTCCTTTTATTCCCATTATTGATTTTATTTTTTTTTACCAATAATGTTGTTATCCTCGTCACTTGATATGCTTGAAACTATTACAGGTTCACCTTAGACGATAAATGAGAACAAGACAAATGAACCAGTGACACGATAGGACACTCTGATCCGTTGGCCCAACTAACTGAAGAAAAAGGCTTGATATGGCATAGAAAGTGTATTCTACAAGTACCCAGCAAATACAATGATCTCAATGTTAGGATATTCATCTAATATCCTAAGAGAATTATTGGTCGATTCTTATTGGTTAATTCCTACTTGTCAATTTTATGGTCATCCTAGATATCAATGTCACGTGATCCAATGTTGTTTCTTACTGGATGTCCTGACTATCAATGTCACTTCAAATGTAACTTCCTATTGGCCGTCTTAACTGTCAATGTCACAGACTTCGATGCTGTTTCCTATTCGACCAAAATGTATAAATACGCATTATCTGTAACGTTTTATGACCAGGACCAGGACCAGGGCTTGGTCCTGGATCCCTAGTCCGGGATCCTGATTCTCTTCTGGATTCGGATCTCGTACTTTCTGGATGCTTGTAGAATACACGTTCTACTTCATATCATGTCTTGTCTTCTTTTACTAAATATGGGGGTTGGGATATTCGGATTTGAGTAGCATGTCGTGTCACCGGATCCTCGATCCTCGCTCTTGTTTTCCGACTAGGTAAACTCTTAATAGTTCAAGCATATCAAGTTGACGTGTTTATGGGCAGGCGTAACACTCAAGCACACATCATAGAAACTTCCTTGGAAAAGTCACAAAAATAGCACACTAAAATAACACATCAACCAATCACAGCCAAGGATTTTCCTGACGGGAAATGTGTTCTCAAGTTCGACCGATCACCCTCTGAATCAAATCCAAAATACGGCATTCATCAAGTGAGTTCTGGGGATCTAATATCCCTAACAATTATATCCTGAATATGTCAACGAACAACATGAACAATAACAATGGGCATAAATACAAATCTGGATGTAAGTTATGCATTCAGGTCGTATAATTTTAAGATTAAACTATAAACTCTCAGGTTGCTTTGACAAACTCGAGGTTTTTAATAAAAAAAGAGTACAACTTCTAATAATACATTGTCAAACAATCAGTCAGTCAATCAATCGCAACGTAGAACTTCGTATGAACGAATGTACATCAGTTCATGTTGCCATACGACGCTAACACAGAGATGTAATTGCCAATTCAAATCCCATAGTAGTAGAGGTAATAAAGGTATTAGCAGTAATCGGTGAGAATAGGATTTGAAGATATTATTCAACAAGTAGAATCTAGTGAAATAAACTTGAAAAGAGAAAGTTAGAGATGATGAGGAATTCAGAAGTTTAGGATTTGAGAAAACATAAAGAATGAATACACCTGCGCCGTTGCAAACGGTTTTGAGCCATGTCATTCAAGGTTTCTAACTATCGACTGTTATCATTTTCGCGAGCCCAAACCAAGTAGTCAACACTTATCGACATGACTCACTCCACAGTAATACATTGTTCAAACTCACGATTATTAGAAAAAGGAAACTGACACAAAAAAAACACTAAACCATTATAGATTTGAATAATAGGAAATCAATCGTAGCTGTTCAGTTTACATAGATATCATCACCAAGGTTTAACTAGATCATTTCAAATAAACTGATTATTGGATAGATTATTAGTTGTAAAAAGAATGACATCGCGTGTTGTCACGGGTGTGAGTGTGGATATCACTTCCCGGCTGCTCACACCGTGGAAGGGTGTTCCTTGAAGAACCTGAAAAAGCAGGTAGATTAGTGTTGGTCTTAGAGACCTAGGAGCGTAAACGAATAGCCCAAGGGACAGCTGCTTGAGGCCAGTCACGCATGAACTTTTTATGAGACGTTTTTCAAGTTAGCTACGCTCTTGTTTAGAAGGCCTTACTGCAGGAGATGGAAATCAGTGAGGTAAGGTAAGGTGTGACATTTTTAGAGTCGACTTTCATTAACCCCTTCTTTCCTTGTGAGAAAGCAGCATTGCTGAAGATGCTGTTTATCCGAGGGAAACACCTTACTGCTGTCACAACCCTCTACAGTCAGCAGTATGACTTCACCCTCAAACCTTGAATGATGTTATATTTGTAATACATGTCAACGAACGGAAAAAATCAATACATTCTGAAATTCCATGACTCAACAATGCATACAAATTCTTCAGAGAATAAATGAACAAAAATAAATTAAGTCAAGTTTTTTTAGTAATACAAAGAAACAAAACAAAAAAATCTCTTAAAATAATCAATCAAAAAAGCAGATCCGATTAAGTCAATAGCAGCATATCAATCACTTCGGTCACGTATTTTGTCCTAGTTGAAACTGATGCACATATGTGCGCCTAGCGTTGAGGTGTTCATATATTGAAGAGTGAAAGTATATGTTTATCGATTTCTACGACAACACGTTATTTACTAACGCAATGATTCTATATATTATAGCTATATCAGGATAATTACGCATGCACGTAAAACACGTCAATTGATACGCTTGAACTGTTCTGAATTTACATTAGTCGCAAAAACAAGAGCGAGGATCGAGGATCCGGCAACACTACACATGAATAAGATTTGATATGAGGTAGAACATGTATTCTACAAACATCCAGAAAGTACAAGATCCGAGTCTAGAAGACATAAAGCATACCGGACTAAGGATCCGAGTCTGTTGGGGATTTTAGATCCCCCAAACTCGCTTGATAAATGCTCCGATTTTGGATTTCACGTGTTTGCGAGCATAAGCTATTCAGTAGACTTTGAGATTTCATTTCCCACCAGGAAAATCCATGGCTGTGATTGGCTGCTGTGAATTTTAATGTGCTATTTTTGTAACTGTCCCAAGGACGTTTCTATGATGTATAAATAAACGAGAGTTGTGTGCTTGATTGTATTGTGATTGCTGGGTGTTTGTAGAATATACTTTCTACGCTTACAAAGTCTTCTATCCTCAGCTTGGGATTCAAGGTAGCCTATCTGGACGCTAGTAATTGTCTCGTTCGCGTTTATCGACTAAAGTGAACTCGTAATAGCTTCAAGCGTACCTAGTGACGAACATAACAGGGTCCGAGTCATAAAACGTTACAACTAATACGCATTTATACAGTTAATTAGAATAGGAAACAACATTTGAAGTGAATATTGATAACTAGGACAACCATAATAATGATCAGTATGAATTGACCAATAAATAGAATTAAACTACTTAACAAAAATAATTTTCCGTTTTAGGATATTTGATGAATATCCTAAGATTTATTTATATACTACTTACCAATGGTACAGGGAATGATGATACATTATGTACAATAGATTGTTGAGGAGTAATCAACGGAATCGATGGACATGGCGCCGGTGGTATAAATTGATTAGTAAATAAATTGGCTGAATTAGCTACACTTAAATTTGTTTGACTACAATGCTAAATAAAAAAAAAAAATTTAAAAGAAAATAAAAAAAAACACATTGAATGTGAGTTATCATCTAATAGAATGTGAATTAAATATTTTCATTAAGTGATCATATAATTTGTGAATCAATTTTTATAATATATACACATATAACTTGTGGTGCGAGCTACTCATAAGTAGTATATGACGTGAGTGAGTGTCAACGTATTGTCTGGCAGCAGAAGAGGATGGGGGAAGATCAAGAGAAAGGAAGAGTTAGAAGAACACAATGGAATTTGTATGAAACGCATGAATAGTGACAATGGATTGATGTTTTGCAACAGGAACAGTCCAGTTCGATATGATGATGAACTGATATTTTGCAAATTAACGATTTACGATATGGTTTTCCTATTTTACTGAGTAACTCTGTAATTTTCGTTAAATACAATTCGGTTGCCCTCACCTGTGTTCTCTCTCGTTCACTACAAACTAATTACATTTAAGTTTTATTTCAATTACTTACTAACTAATCATAGAAATACATACACAGTATGCGACAAACTTGTAGTGTGTGTGTGTGTGTGAGTACACATATATATCGAGTCCATATGGTTTGTACCAGCGTTTGTAGAAATTAAACCATACTTTTCGAGTGATTGACACATCGTTTATTCGCTAATACCTTTGGTTTACTTTTATTTGAGTGTCTGATTGCATACTTACTTCGTTTAATATATATGTCCAGACTACTGAAAGCCTGACTATAAATACTTAGTCATATCTCATCGCAATGAGTTGGCTCACACACCTTCTCCACTTCACTCATTACATTACTTTGACACTTAAATAAACTGATCCAAATGAATCCGTATTCGGATTCTTATTACCTCCCCTGACACAAACAAGTTTTCACTAAAAGAATGGTAAGATTTATTTCATAGCATAATAGCTAATCAATCGTCCAAATTGGAGTCAGACTACAAGGCAACTCAAAACTTTATTTTAATCTTAGATTACATTGAAACAATGAACTTTTCAACTGAGTTGCTGTTTGAATGATAAATAATAGAACTGTTAAAACAATGGTATCAATTGACAAAAAAAGTTATTTGCTTTTTAGTAATTGAGTTACAAAACATTGTTATTATTATTTTTACGTTTAACATCATTAAAACGCATTTTTTTTTCAAATTTCATAAGAGATAAAAATAGTCTAAAAGAATTGTTATTAAGTGCAAATATGACAAGAATTTTAAACTATTTAATAAAAGTATTTCATATGTAATAGACTTGTTGGAATGGTAATAATAATAATAATAAAATTATTTACTACCACACAGTAGTAGAATGCAATTATTTGTAAATAAATATTGTATACATGAGAATAGATTTCATTTGTCTATGTAATTGACTATGCGTTGTTCAACAGAATATTATAATAGAAATGACTTGTCCATAAGATGTGAAACATTTTCGCTAGAGCATTTGTTACAGTATGATGTGCTTGTATGTTTAAAAAAGGCTGGTGATATTGTTTATAACATGGTGGTTTGAAAACGTTTGACTTACCTCATCTCGGTTACACATTCCCATTGTCAGTAATAAGTACGAAGTAAGCACCCAAAAAAAGGCTGTGTACGGTTAGCCTCTAGTAGGTCAGTCAGTCAGAGGCAACGTAGAACTTAATACGTAAGTACAACAGTTCATGTTGCCATACCACATCAGCACAGAGATATAATTGTCAATTCAAATCAAATCCAATAGTAGAAGAGGTAGTAAAGGTATTAGAACTAATCGGAGAGGTTAGAATTAGAAGATATTATTCAAGAAGTATGATTCGGTAGTCGACAACTACCGACATGGCTCAGTCCACTCGTCAATGACTTCATGGATTTCTGCCACGTTTTGGTTTGGCCGCCCCTAGCTTTATTCCCAGCTACTCACACACCACAAAACAAAGCTCGTCGAGGCAGTCGGTAGTTAGGCATACGCAGCACATGTCTCAACCACCTCAACTGAAGAAGTTTCATTACTTCATCTATTGACCTGCCATTCTTACCTAGCACCCGTTTCCTAATAACAGCGTTGCTCACTCGGTTGTCCCACGATATATGAGCAATGCTTCGTAAACACCTATGATCGAAAACCAATAACCGACGAATATCTTCTACTCTCACTGGCCATGTTTCACAGCCATGTAGGGGGATGGAGAGAACTACTGCGCAGTAGCCTCTAGTAGGTAGGTGTCTCTGAAACTCTGTAATCATACTCGAGCGTTGCTATGAGTATTTTCTAATCTAGCAGTAAGCTTTGAATATAAGTGATAGGAAATCAGATGATTCATAACCACAATCTGGGAATAAGTGATATGTCAGTCGGACATTGTAGTAAAGGTAGTAGAAGTATTAGCAATAATCAAAAAGTTGGATTCTCGTGATATGTGAACTGAATATTCAATTATATGAAACAATAAATTCTTATTTTCAGTTAGAGTTTTGGAGATTTGTGTTTTGTTACACATTTGAAATCATTAATCAATATCATTGTTAGACCACTAACATTAGAAACCTGGAAGCAATGAAAGACGGCCGTTTTGTCCTGGTATGGGACTCATCAGTGACAGTGCTCATCCACGACTCCTGCACCTCGCAGGATTCGAACCCAGGACCTTCGGTATTGTGCGCGAATGCCTAACCATCGTACAACTGGGCCGTCATCCAACGGTGTTAATGTCTAACTCTGATTGATCTAGGGATTTCGCGCGACCTCACCCATTTGTCTTTGTTAGTTACTGCCTACACCCAACAAGGTTGAACTCCATTGGTCACGTCTTCCTCACGAAGCTAGTCACCAGTCAGAACATGTTACAATATTTTCAGTTAAAGTATTAGAGATTTGTATTTTTACACAATGATTGATTGATGATTTCAAATGTGTACAAAAAATTCTTAGACTGTTCTAACAATGATACATACATGAAATATTTATCTTATTCAGCATACATATAATGAACTTTTTCGGATGCCAACAAACAAACAAAAAAATAATGTCACCGGTATAAATGAGATTAAAATAGAATAATCATGATGTCTAATATTAAATAAAAATATGAAAAGTAAATTCTTTGCTGTACATATTTCTGTCAATAAAGTGAAGAACATTAGAATGTCTACTATTTAAGTAATAACTAACAACCTTTGACATGATGATAATATAAAAAACAGAAATGTCTAGACTGACTATATATGAGACCAAAATCAAATTATTGATGAAATCGTATTTACATTCATCATATTTCAATTATTAAAAAATTTGGTATGTGATACGGTGATTGATAAGCAATTGATCAAACTTTTCATTTGTAATCAACAATCCTCAGCTGAATACATCAAAAAATCTAATAACAAGCATATTCATGCATCGCAGTGAACATATTACATTCCCAACCAAAAAATACGCCAAGTTCAAATCAACATGCCAACAGTTTTCTAACTTCAATTTGTGTTACAGTATTTATTGTCTCTATCAAATGAGGTGTTATTTTTCTTAGTATGAGCACTGATACCACTGCTGTGCCAATTAATATTTTAAAAACAAATAAATATAGACAAGACTAAAACTAGTGTGCGTGTGTGTGTGTATGTATGGAAGCAAAAACAAATCGAGTCATTATGTTGTGTAATTTATTACTTAATTAATTAATTAACTGTGTAATTATGTTATCAACCAATAGATTATAATACATATATATGAAGAGTGATAATTCAACCAAATACAAAATTTTCTTCTCAATTGCATCCTTTTTATCAAAGCAACATTGAACAATTGCTTTTACAATGATTTTATCAATATTATGTTCATATTTAAACATTTTATCCAATGCTGTTTGCTTAATAGACTGACTATCTAATTAGACTTTTTTCAACCAACTAATTAATGTACAACAGTTGATGAATAGTGAAGATGATACCAGTAATTGAAAGCGATTGAAATTATTGAATATTGAACAGAGTACCTGTCATGTAGTATGTTAATTCAATACAGATGAAGAGCTGCAAATTGCTGCAATCAAGTGACATTAAATAAGCTAACTAGATAACAAATTTGTGTGTCGATGAATAACTAGTTTCTTTTTGAAGAGTATCCCTTTACCTGTACTCAGTCATCGATTGTCACCTGTTCCCAAAAACCGAGACAACAGTATCAATCGATGATAATCGATGATGTACACGTTACAACAGTACAAAGTAATTAAAACTTTGAACTGAAGCATCATTGTCTGTGTTGTCTTGATCACTGATTAACAGTTTTCTATCTATGAGATCTTAAGATTCCCATATATCAATCACTGATCCTTGATCAAATCCAAAACTATGATGAATGATTGCTTTTAGTAAATAGTTTATATCAAGTATTATCACTTCACAATGAAAACTAACCACACACATATCATTTTTAAGGATATAGTTACGAAATGTTGTACCGGAGGAAATGGCAAGAAAACTGGTATACACTAAACATGGTTTGATCAAGACAAATAAACTCA
>OX103977.1:5901391-5952757 GCA_944470395.2 Schistosoma turkestanicum
CAAATTGAAGTTGGAAAGGTGTGGATATGTAAATTTTTCAGTATGAAATTGGACTGTTTAATAAAAATGTGATTTATTTTCAATGGTTAATGTAAGAAACAAATTTTTTTTTCCACAAATCTCATTGATATATTTTATTCAAATGTATTACAGTCTTGCTTTTGCTTTAAAGCTTCTCATCAGAAGAATACACGTTGTTGAATGTTATATGCTTGAACCTATATACTCACCACATTGTCATTATATCACCATTTTCAGTGGAGGAAGTAAAACAATATTATGAGGGTTGCTCGTGTGAGTAAAACTAATTCAACTCTTAATACGTCTATTTCAAGAAAAAAAACTCTATTACTGTAATTTAAAACTATTCACATGGAAAAGATTTAAACAGCAAAATGAAATTTCAAATTAATATTTTATTTTGGGGCAGAGTTTTGGAGGTTTGCGTTTGTACACATTTGAAATAATCAATCAATCATTGTTAGACCATCATTAGAAACCCGTGGATGCGCACTGCCACTGATGAGTCCCATACCAGGACGAAACGGCCGTCCAATGCTTCCAGGTTTCTAATGGTGCTCTGTCTAACAATGATTGATTGATGATTTCAAATGTGTAATATTTTATTTTCTCTTGATGAACAGTAATAAACAGAATTACATTTTATATACATACTTTGTACATATGCAGAGTTATATGTGTATCATTGAAATCAATTAGTAAGCCGTAAAACAGCTAAAGATTTTATTTCAATGAAAATGACAACAATCTACTACTGACTGATAGTGATTGTTTTATCTCTTCTTAGTATTATTTCACATCTGTTTACTGAAATATATAATAACAGTGAACTGTTGCTTATAAAAACGACACTACTTATCACATGACATACAAATACTCACAAATAGACACAATCCAGTCAACAAACATATGAACCGCATTTGTAACCATTAGTATCTTTAGATTAGAAGTATTTCTCCTTCCTCAACTAATCACAGTTCAATAGCCAAATAGGATTAGGAGTTAATCAATAAGGAATTTTTTGGTCCGATTAAAATTTGTTTGTTTTTAGCGTTCAGCGTTAATGTGTTTGTTACAAATGAACGTAAACACATCATTTGATATGCTTGGATTATTACGAGTTTACCTTAGTCGGAAAACGAGAGTGAATAACGAGGATCCAACGACACGACAGGCTACTCTAATCCGATCGTCCTAAACCTCCATTGAGTGAAAGAAGAATACTTAATAAGAAGTAGAATATGTATTCTACAAGCATCCAGAAAGTACGAGGTCCGACTTCAGGAGAGAATCAGGATCCCGGACTACAGATCCGGGTCATAAAACGTAACAGATAATGCCTATTTACACAGTTAAGTCGAATAGGAAGTCTATGACATTGACAGTTAGAACAATCAATAAGAAACAACATCTGAAATGACATTGATATTCAGGACAACCAATCGGAAACAACATTGAAGCATGTGACATTTCTTATCGAGGACGACCATAATATTTTGACCAATAGGAATTAACCAATAAGAATTGACCAATAATGCTCTTAGGATATTCGACGAATATCCTAACAATTGTTTTTTTAGAGAAAATTCATACTTTTTAGATGTTTTTATTTGGTATTTCTCTAAAATAATAACATTATTCATTGCACAACTGATGGACTTAAATGATTTTGTATTTTGTAAAACTGCTAACAGTTGAGTTAGTTCCATTAATAACTGGTAGAATCTCAGTGTAAAATAAAAAAAGATTTGTTTGGAACTGTTTTTCTCAGATTACTTTATGTTTGACTCAGATAAAATATACGTATATCATTTAAAAAAATGGTTTATGAATATACAGAAGTAGACGTGTATACAGGTTGCAAGTATTCGGGCTATACAAAGGGTGTTTGAAGAGAATTGCCGTAATTATTACAAAACCACCCAGTTAACAATGTTCAATATAGTTTCATCATATTTTTATAAGACAGTCTGTCAGTCATGCACGGATCACAATCTGTGATAGCTGTGTGACATCAAAAAAATAGAACTGGCTGAAGCCAATAATGTGTACGTAAGCGTGTGGTGTGAGCTACTTATAAGTAGTATATGACGTGAGTGTCAACGTAATGTCTGGCAGCAGAAGATGGGGGGAGAATCAAGAAAGGAAGAGTGGGAACACAATGGAATTTGTGTGAAACGCATGAGCAGTGAAATGTCAGACAATGGATTGATGTTTTGCAACAGGAACAGTCCAGTTCGATATGATGAACTGATATTTTGCAAATTAACGATTTACGATATGGTTTTCCGATTTTACTGAGTAACTCTGTAATTCTCGTTAAATACAATTCGGTTGCCCCACCTGTGTTCTCCTTCACTACAAGCGTACTTGATAAATTCAAAAGTAACAACTTAATCAAAGGGATTTAACAATCTGTTGCAAATTTCTTGAGGCTTAGTCCTTCTGAAGAGTTTTAAAAATCGATTGACAATACTTTCGAACCCATTCAGTTGGTGGTCGAGCTTAATTGGCAAACGTTTTTTTCTGTTAGTGTTGTTCAGTATGGAAGTATATTGTGGCAAACTGTTCTGCGTTTCACTTGGAGTGCACTTTTTTTGGAATGTTCTTTATGACAAATATTGACTTATGTAATGAAAGTACTATTATCAGAATCATAAAAATATACATATATACACATATGTTTGTATGATTTATACAAAATTTATGAACTAATACTGTCCAGTAAGTAACTTGATATTTCATTATTTATAATCTATCTATACAGAGAGGAATGAAAAATACTTATTATTATCATTATACACATCGGTCAAGGTTAAAAATTTCGGTACAACTGTTCTTCTTATTGAACATGATGTATATAAATTATTGTATTATCAACTAGTTCTTTTATACTACACACAAAAATCTATATGCAGATGAAGACGGCCAATGTGTAGAAACAGCCTGTGCAGTAGTATGTATCCGATATTGACAAGGGAAAAATCAATACCCTTTAGAAGATGTGGAAACCTTTACATACTTTGGCAGCAACATTGATAAACAAGGTGGATCTGATGTGGATTTGAAAGCACAGATTGGCAAAGCAAGGTCAACATTTCCATAATTGAAAAACAGCTGGAACTCAAAACAACTGTCTGTCAGCCAGCATCAAATTCAGAATTTTCAATACAAACCGTCAAGACAGTAATAGTGAAGTAAGGAAAAACTTAATGAACTACGAGAGCCATCATCCACAAGATACAGGTGTTTGTTAACAGTGGTCTAAGCGAGATACTCAGAACATTTCTGGCCTGGCACGATCAGAAACAACCTACTGTAGAAGCGAACAAACCAGATTCCTATTGACGAAGAAATCGGCAGAAGACGCTGGAGGCGAATAGGACAAACATTGCGGTAATCACCCAACTAAGTCACCAAGCAAGTTCTAAATTTGAATCCTCAATACCAAAGAAAAAGTGGTGGACCAAGGAACACAAGGCGCTGAGGATTGAAGGTTCGTAGGTTACTAGTATTCGATCATTTATGTTTCAGAAGCATTGCTCGTATATCGTGGGACAACCAAGTAGGCAATGCTGTCATTAGGAAACGGGTACTAGGTAAGGATGGCAGGTCAATAATGGATGAAGTATTGAGACTTAATCAGTTGAGGTGGTTGGGATAGGTGTTACGTATGCCTAACCACTGACTGCCTCGTCGAGCTAGGTTTTGTGGTGTGGGAGTGTAGGTTGGAAGAAAGTTAGTGGCGGCCAGATCAAAACATGGCAGAAATGCGTGAAGTCACTGATAGTTGAACTGAGTCATGTTGGTAGATGTAGGCTACCTGGTTTGGGTCCGCGAGATGTTAGTATTCGGTGGTTAGAGACCTTGAACAACATGGCTCAAAATTGTTTGCAATGGAGCAGGTGCATCCAGTCGTTGTGCTCTCTCAAATCCTAATCTTCTGGAATCGTCAACACCTCTACCTTTGTCTTTCTAACCTCATCTCACTGAATTATACTTTTTGAATAATATATTCAAACCCTAGTCTTCTTCATTACCATTAATACCTGTACTATGTTTATCACTATGGGATTTGATTTGACATTCGCGTCTCTGTGCTAATGGGGTATGGCAACATGAATTGATGTACATACGTACGAAGTTCTACGTTGCAATTGACTGACTGAGAATTGAAGACAGATATGAAAAGAAAGAATAGCAATTAGGTAGAACTGGAAAGGAAGGCCAAGGACAGAGTTGTTTGGAGAATGCAAATCGGCGGTCTACATTCCACTAACAGGTGTAACAGGTGTCAAGTAAAGTAAGTACTACAGACCAGTACATTCATTTGATGTCTTATATTTAAATAAATATTCAATGAATAGTGACTTTTAAAGATAAACATTCATATTTTTATCCATTCCATTTGATAACTACATATCGGAAAATGATTCTGTTTGCTACTTGCATATGTATTGCACGGTAATCGATTTACTCGACCTACAAATACTGATACCTCATGTGAAAAACTCACTCTACCTATACAGATGCATTCATTCTTTGTGTTCTGTCAAATCCTAACCTTCAGAGTACCTCAGCACCTTTTTTCTTTTTAAGTTTATTTCACTAGATTCTACTTTCTGAATAATAATATCCTCGAACCTTAAAATTTCCGATTACTGGTAATACTTCTACTGCCCCTACTACTATGAGATTTGAATTGACCATTGCGTCTCTGTGCTGATGTGGTATGTATGGCAACTTGAACTGATGTACGTTCTTACGAAGTTCTGCGTTCTAATTGACTGACTGACTGACTACCAATACATCAGTTTTGGCAATCACGAACAGTATTACTATTACTTCTCATAAAGGTAGTCTAGCTCAAAGTTGACATGAAGTCATTAGTTACGATGAACATCTAATTGACTTGACCATCATTACTCTTTCCTGACCAAAACATGGCAGAAATCCATGAAGTCATTGACTAGTGGACTGACTGAGCTATGACGGTCGGTAATTGTCGACTACCTGGTTGGGGTCCGCGAGATGATAATAATCGATGGTTAGAGACCTTGAATGACATGGCACAAAATCAATCGCAATGGCGCAGGTGCATTTATTCTTCGTGTTCTCTCCAATCCTAATCTTCTGGGTTCTTCAACAACTCTAGTTTTGACTTTCTAATTTTTTCTCACTGAGTCATATTTCTTGAATGATATCTTCTAATCCTAACCTCTCCGATTACTTCTAATATCTTTACTACCTGTTCTACTATTAGATTTGAATTGACAATTATATCTCTGTGCTGATGTGGTATGGCAACATGAACTGATGTACTTATGTACAAAGTTCTACGTTGCATCTGACTGACTGACTGACATATTATTTAATGATTTACTTATAGTTATATTAATTTGAGCGAATAATTTTATGGTGTATAAATGACAATTTTAATTTTTTTAGTAGTATATATTTGATCTGTTAGTCAATGGTTATTTGATCTGATGATAGTTATACATTCTGTTGTATGGCCAGCAATTTCATGAACGAATTGTAAGTTTAATTACTTTAGTCATATTAGAAATTTTCAAGTTTCTATTGAGATATATCATGACAGCTCTATTACTTACTTATTAGCATTATCGATCAGTAAGGGGTAAAATATTCACGTTGATGAATCCCGATAAACTTTGCCAATGCATGTTAATAAGTATGAAACTTTTGATTACTTTATTATATGTAAACTCAATACTAAAGTACACGTTTATGTACTTCGCCTTCGTAAAAGAACAAGTGATTTTACTTTAATGAACAAATCAAAGTATGGAGAAGTGGTTATTCCATTGGAGACATTAGATCCCTAGAACTCACTTGATAAAGGTCCCAATTTTGGATTTTATGCTTTCGCACATTGGCTGATCAGTTGACTTTGAGATTACATTTTCCCCTACCCGGAAAATCATTGACTTTCATTGGTTGGTGTGTTATTTTAATAGGCTATTTTCGTGGCTTTCCAAAGGACGTTTCTATGATGTATAAATAAAATCGATTTGTGTGCTTGTCAACCTCATATTTTCTGGGTGCTTGTAGAATACACTTTCTACGCCTTATCAAGACTTCTACCTCTACTTAGTGGGGCCTTGGGACGCTAGGATTAGAGTAGCCTATCGTGTTACTGGATTATTTGTCTTCGCTCTCGTTTACAGACTAAGGTGAACTCGTAATAGTTTCAAAGCAGATCAATTGACGAGCATAACATATTCATGAGGTCGAAAACAACTTGAACCGTAATATCTAATGAAGTACGTGTTAATCACACAGGTCAATTCAATGGGCGCATTAAAACACATCTACACCTATGATTGAAACAAAATGAGAGTGATTAACACTTATTAAATAGATTAGTTACAACGCAGAACTTCGTACGTACGTACATCAGTTCATGTTGCCATACCACATTAGCACAGAGACGCAATTGTCAATTTAAATCCCACAGTAGTAGAGGTAATAAAAGTATTACCAGTAATCGGAATATTATTCAAGAAGTTTAGTTCAGTGAGAAAAATTTAGAAAGAGAAAGATAAAGGGTGATGAGGAATTCAAAAGGTTAGAATTTGATAGAACACAAACAGTGGATGCACCTGCGTCATGTCGTTCAAGGTCTCAAACCACCGATCACTATCAACTCACGGACCCAAACCAGGTAGCCTACGTCTACCAACATGACTCAGTCCACCACTAGTCAGTGACTTTATGAATTTCTTCCATATTTTGGTCTGGCCGCCCCTAACTCTCTTCCAACCTACTCACTCCCACACCATAAAACATAGCTCAACGAGGCAGTCGGTGGTTAGACATACGTAACACCTATATCCCAACCACCTCAACTAATGAAGTCTCAATACTTCATCCATTATTGACCTGCCATCCTTACCTAGTAGCCGTTTCCAAACAACAACAACAACTAATAGTAGTAGTAGTAGTTAATATGATTCAAGAAGGAAAGAATAAATTCATGAAATAAAAATTAATTCAAAAAGTCAATATCATCTACAGGAAGCTAAAAAAAAAGAAAGAAAGTGAATGTATCTGCACTAGCATGATATGTATGTATATGTATGATACGATGATCTACACGTATATCAATCAACAGAGCATATTTGCAATAAACACGTAGCATATTGATTAAGTAGTACGTACGTACGTACGTACGTACGATTTACGTGCTTGCTATGCTTTAAGTTCATTTCTATGGAAATAATCAATCATAAAACGATTTAATAATAAAATGTATAAAAGTTTGTCTATGAGACTTTCCGTTTTTATTATATAAATAGATTGATGATATTATTTTCGGATAATTATTAAAAATGTAACAGCTAGAGACTATGAGAATAATGCTATATCAGTTTTAACTGACCAGGGTCCCTGTTTTGAAAGACTACGACGACAGCTTATTAAAAGGAGGGACGAGTGTGGTGTGAGCTACTTATACGTAGTATATGACACGAGTGTAAACGTAATGTCTGGCAGCAGAAGATGGGGGAAGATCAAGAAAGGAAGAGTGGGAACACAATGGAATGTGTATGAAATGCATGAATAGTGAAATGTCAGACAATGGATTGATGATGGATTGAAGATTTGCAAATTAACGGTTACGATATGGTTTTCCAATTTTACTGAGTAACGCTGTAATTTTCGTTAAATACAATTCGGTTGCCCAATCTGTGTTCTCGTTCACTACAAGTTGAGTGAAAAACACACATAGTGAGTATGAGATGTAAACAGTCAGTCAACACACACACACTGATGTCAATGTGTATCAGCCAAAGTTGTCATAGCATATCAGCAAAGAGAGATAAAATTAACAAAATCAATAGGAAAAGAGTAATATCAATAATACACAATGAAGAAGACTAAACAGTAAAAGATACTTTTGGCGAAGAAAAGACGAATTCATGGAATCAATTATTATAGCTAAGTACAATCAGGTACTCTGCACCTATTGACGTGACTTAGTCCAATAGTCAATTACTTAGTGGACTGGTATAAAAATCAAACTTTAGCTGTATTTATTTATGTTCAGACTTACACTCCTTTACCCCAAGGCAAGGTAGGTAGTGATTGGGAGACGACGTCAGTATACGTATACTATTGTGAGTGAGTGATTGAATGAATTATTCGTGTAGGCAACTTAAGATCATAAATATTTCTATCTGCACTACTTCAACAAATTAGATATATTACGCAATACCAATTTCTTCATCAACTTACTAGTAATCTAGTTTACTCAATCATAAATTTGAACAGCTTATACACTAACAATCATTAGTATAGAGATCATGTGTGACACATGTTATTACACATACTAACACTTAAACATCACACTAAATAGTCGTGAAAGCTAAAATAAGCAACTATTTTTGGCATGATTATCTTGTTGATGGATAATTTGCTTGTCTGTTTGCTTGTTTTTTTCGCGCATAAGTCACTTAGTTGACCTTCAGCTTACATTTCCCGCTGGGAAAATCCTTGACTGTTATTGGTTAATGGGTTATTTTAGTACGCTATATTGTGACTCTCCCAAAAACGTTGCTACCATGTATAAATGAGCTCGATTTGTGTGTTTGTTGACCTCGTATTTTCTGGGTGCTTGTAGAATACACTTTTTATGCCTGATCAAGACTTGTTGATATAGTTAGCCGGGTAGGGGACAAACGGATTAGAGTAGCCTATAGTGTCACTGTGTCATTGCTTCGCCCAGTTTACCGAGTAAAGTGAACTCGTAATAACATTCAAGCATATCAACTGAGGGGACATATCAATATTAGAAATGAGTACCAACAATAATTTATAATAAGAAAAAATCTGAAGATAATAATGGTTGGAAGCTGGATATTTTAATCAGTGAACCAAAACTAAATATATGGCATCAGTTCACATAAATTCATTGACTTTTGATCTGAGCTATGTTGTTGATGGATGAAGACTATTCGGTCGAGGTTCGATAGATAACCGCGATCAATGGCTAGAGACTTCGAATGACATCGCTTAGAATCAATCGGCATCATAGCGCAGATCTATTCTCTCTTTGTCCTAGTCTAGATCTTGAAGTTCAATAATTCTTCATACATACCATTCCATTGTCCCTTTTCAAAATCATGATCAGTCATGCTGATAAACATTACCGCATATCTATCCCAAACTCCAAGTTGACGATAAAATAGTTTTCTAGGAAAAACTCAATACTGAGGATATACTTCAAAAAGACAATGTGAAAGGTATAATTATGAAGGAATACTGGAAATGTAGATCTAGACGAAGATCATGAGTGAATTCCATTTACCAATAAGTTGACAATTTCAAAAAACAGTCACCATAATTCATTTCTTAATTGCAGTCATGTACAATAAACAACGTAGAGACAGACAGATACAACACAGAACTTCGTACGTACATAAGTACATCAGTTCAGGTTGCCATGCCCCATCAGCACAGAGACGCAACTGTCAGTTCGAATCGAACAGTGATAGCAATAATAGAAGTATTAGCAGTAATGGAGAAGATTACGGAGCGAAGATATGATTCGAGAAGTGTATAATTCAGTAAGATAAATTTAGAACGAGAAAGGTAGAGATTATGAGGAATGCAGAAGCTTAGAATTTCATAGAACACAAAGAGTGGATACACTTGCGCCATTGCAAACGATTCTCAGCCATGTCGTTCAAGGTCTCTAACCATTGGTGACTATCGTCTCGCGGACCCCAACCAGGTAGCCTACATCTACCAACATGACTCAGTCCACTTGTTGTCAGTGACTTCATGGATTTCTGCTATGTTTTGGTCTGGCCGCCTCTAGCAATAAACAACTTAATATCCTTTCAATTCAAAGTCTGTTTCATATCCATTAAAACTATACAGAGTGATTCATTTGAAATCATGTATCGATTATTGTTAGATTACCATTAGAAACCTGGAAGAACTGGACGTCCGTTTCGTCCTATTAAGGGACTCATCAGTAATGCATAAAGAGTTAGATATTGCACAATTTGTAATCGATAAACCAACAGATATGCTCAATTCATGCTAACTCCACTCGAAGCCCTTCTGGAGCTACTGCCAGTCCCAAGCCCGGGGATAGAGGAGGTGGATTGGGAGTGGGATAAGCGACCTCACCATCCAGTATGAAAAACTAACTCGCCAAAAAAAAAAACGCTAACCAGAAAATGGTATATGAAAAAAATTGATCACACTAATGTGTCACAACATAGTGTTGAAAATAAACACTAAGCAAAAAAAAAACAGGCAGCCAACACAGTCCATGTAAAACCGAAATATATTAGTTAACTTACACCACCAGTTCGACTACCAAGTGTTGAATTTCCACCTGATGCACCAAGTACAACAACCCCAGCATTCTCAGGATTATTATTACTAATAGTAGTAGTATTTGTATTTGTATGATTATTAATATTATTACTAATAATAACATTGTTGTGATCATCAATGATGTTGTTGTCAGTGTTATTATTGTCAATGCCATTATTAACAATGGATAATTTCGATGTGATAACATTATTATCAGTATTATGACTACTACTACTATTTAACTTTTTTGTTTCATTTTCATGTGTCACTGTTGTCATCATTACCACATTCTCAGTTATTCTTGGCATAATTGTTTTATTCCAATCATATAATGGTTTATCTTGATTAATAATTTTTGATGCAGAGATTAATTCATTATCTTTCGTTATAACCATACCATCTAAACTGCCAACAGATATAGTACGTTGACGTCGTTTCTCTTCAATAATACGTTGCATTATTGATCCACTTTATCACAATCACATCACATCACATAATACAAGAGCAAGAGGCAGTAAGTAGTATGGTGGCACCCGATGAGTGAAGTGGATGGGATGAGGGGCGGGGTAGGGCAGGGCAGGGGAGGATGGGAAAAAAAACAAAATAGGGGAAACAAATTTCACCAAAAAAAATATTTATGATTAAGGAAAAAATAAGTGTCATATATGATTATTGACGTTTTATGAAGTCATTGACAAGTAGACTGACTGAGCTATGTCGGTCGGTAATTGACGACTACCTGGTTGGGGTCCGCGAGATGATAATAATCGATGGTTAGATAACCTGAATGACATGGCTCAAAACCGTTTGCAATGGCGCCAGTGCATTTATTCTTTGTGTTCTCTCAAATCCTAATCTTCTGAATTCTTCAACAACTCTAGTTTTAACTTTCTAAACTTTTCTCGTTGAATCATACTTCTTGAATAATATCTTCTAATCCTAAACTCTCCGATTACTTCTAATACCTTTACTACCTCTACTACTATCGGATTTGAATTGACAATTATATCTCTGTGTTGATAAGGTATGGCAACATGAACTGATGTACATACGTACAAAGTTCTACGTTGCATCTGACTAACTGACTGACTGATTGACGTTCAAAATGAATACTTGGTCAATTTGACATCGGGTTATTAAACGAAGTAATAGAACCAGTATAATAAAGTAAGCAGAAATTATGTGAATAACACAACGTACTGTTGTATATATAGGTAGCTAGCTAAGCTCTATGAGAAACTTAATTACACTTAGTCATTGATCCTTTTCCAACATGACTGAGTGTAGACCTCATCGGCTGATTTCTGCTCGATTTTCGGTCGATAAGTGTATTAGGACATTCAGTAGACAACAATAGCTAAGCATTCATAAATAACAGTAATCCTAATCAACTCAGTCATAATTCATGGAAAAATGATCACTTAGTCATTCATTTTGTAGCTTTGACAAATCAATGTAAGGCTTACAAACTGTAGTTCGTCAACTAAATCACACTGAATACTACTAATTATAGTTATACAATAAATGCATTGAACAGTTAGTTGTATTAAGAAGAGAACGATATACAACGATATCAAAAACAAACTTACCGATAAACAATACCACGACGACTTGGTGTCCTTTTTCGACTAACCATCCGATTAGAGCTAGGATTTTGATGATGATGATTATTAACTGAACGATTACCAGTGATAGCATTTGATCGAATATTCGTCGTTATAGCAGAGTTTTGTTGTATACGATTATAAGGATTCAGAATGAAATGTTTACTTTGACGTCCATTTCTTGTTTGATTAATATGATGTATACGATCATATTGTGCAGTGTTTCTTCGACCGGCAGCACTAGTGGTAACACGAATAACTCCTCCACCACCCCCACCACCACCACCACCAGCAATGAAATCACTTGAATTCGAACGATATTCACGTGATGGTGGTGGTGGTTGACCTTGTAAGCCTGGTTTAATATGATTATTACTATTATTATTATGCATTAAAATAGCATTGGTATTCGAATGTTTTCTTACACCGGCAGTTTGAATTGTAACAGGTGCCCCCAACGATGTCATACATTTACGTCGTCTAGCTTCGAGTAGTACACGTTCTGTTTCAGCACGACGTATAGCAGCTGCACGACGTGCAGCTTCACGTGCTAAACGTTTAACTTTTTGGGCTTGTATTATTTGAAAATGTAAATCCCATGGACGAAATAATAAAATTAGTGTCTGAAAAAGGAAAAAACAAAAAAATTAAATTTAGTTATATTGTTATTTATTTTAGTTAAAAATTAAAAACGATTTCTACTCTTTTTTTTAAAAAAAAAAATAGAATGACAGAAATAAAACGTGAATTAGATTTCTGTCACGTCAGGGCACAAAGCCAATAAGTTCATACAATTGGTGAGATACAGTTTATTGAATAAATAAATTCATCGTTTACTTTGTAAAGATTGTAACTTGCATTACGGGGTTGTAAAGATTGTTAAGTTACACATTTTTGAAACCATGAATCGATCAATGTTAGACCACCAACATTAGAAACCTGGAAGCACTGACAGACGGCCGTTTCGTCCTGGTATGGGACACTCCTCAGCAGTGAGCATCCATGACTCCTGCACTCCGAAGGATTCGAACTCAGGACCTACGGAATTGTGAGCGAACGCCCTAACCGATAGACCACTGAGCCGGTATCTAACGGTGTTAATATCTAACTTGATCAATTCACGGAGTTGCGCAATCTCATACACAGTCTTTGGTAGTTACTGTCTACACCCGAACAGAATTGAACTTCACTGGTCACGTCTTCCCACAAGAACTCGGAGAAGATTCCTCACGAAGCTAGTCACTAGTGAGCACAGGTAATTTGCATTACGGGGTTGTGAAGATTGTTAAGTTACACATTTTTGAAACCATGCGCACTGCTGAGGAGTCCCATAGCAGGACGAAACGGCCGTCTAGTGCTTCCAGGTTTCTAATGGTGGTCTGACATTGATCGATTCATGGTTTCAAAAATAGATTGTAACTATCATTATCGCTAGAATATAAGTTTGTGTATTGGAAAAACAGATTCTCAATTTTTAAGCCTAAGCTATAAATTAGAATATCTACAACAGTTGCACATTGTAGATGAATAAAATTTTGAAACTGTGATAATAGTGTGACAGATTCATTGTTTAACAACATCTTCAAAATTTAGAATTTAATAAATTCATTTAACAAATTGAATTGATATATAGTCTTGTCAATTATATAATTAGTGCCGAGAAATGAAGATAGATATGGCAAGAATGTGCAAAAATTGAACAGAACTGGAAAAGGGAAGCTCAGGACAGAGTACGCTGAAGAATACAGGTTGGTGGTCTATGCTTCATTGGGGGTAACAGCAGTAAGTAAGTAAGTAAGTAAGTAAGTAAGTAAGTAAGTAATTATAATAGTGTTTACACTATTGGCTTCAACTGTAGTTTATTTTTATTTCAGTTCTAATGTTTCATCAATTTTTCAGCACCTGAACTAGTGATAGGGAGTGAACTAGTCGAACGTGTAGACCGCTTCACTTATCTGGGGAGTCTCATTAGCGCTGATAGCCTGGTGACTGACGAGATCTCAGCGCGAATACAGAAAGCTCGATTGGCTTTTGCCAACCTTCGTCACTTATGGCGTAGGCGTGATATCCGTTCTCTAACCAAAGGACGGGTGTACTGCGCAGTAGTTCGCCCCGTTCTCCTATATGTCTGTGAAACATAGCCAGTGAGAGTAGAAGATGTCCGTAGGTTACTAGTATTCGATCATAGATGTTTAAGAAGCATTGCTCTTTTACAGTGGGACGACTGAGTAAGCAATGCTATCGTTAGGAAACGAGTACTAGGTAAGGATGGCAAATCAATAGATGAAGCATTGAAACTCATCAGTTGAGGTGGTTGGGACATGCCTGACCACCGACTGCCGCGACGAGCTATGTTTTGTGGTGTAGGAGTAGGTTGGAAGAAATCTAGGGGCGGCCAAACCAAAACATGGCACAAATCCATGAAGTCACTGACAAGTGGACTAAGTCATGTTGGTAGATGCACACTACCTGGTTGGGGTCTGCAAGTCTATAGTAACCGATGGTTAGAGACCTTGAACGACATGGCTGAGAATCGTTTGCAATGGCGCAAGTGCATTTATTCTTTGTGTTCTCTCAAATCCTAATCTTCTGGATTCGTCAGCACCTCTACCTTTGTCTTTCTAACCTTATTTCACTGAATTATACTTCTTGAATAATATCTTCAAACCCTAGTCTTCTTCATTACTATTAATACCTCTTCTATCTTTATCACTGTGGGATTTGATTTGACATTTGCGTCTGTGTGCTAATGTTGTGGTATGGCAGCAACATGAACTTATGTCCATACGTACGTAGTTCTACGTTGTAACTGACTGACTGACTGACAAGAATTTTCAGAGAACAAATAAACAAATTGACAACCTGAGCAGCATATCACACACTAATGTAGTAGGCTTGCTTATTCGACAGTGAAAAAACAAATTTATTTTTTCTGACAAAAGTGACAACTTACTAAACATTGAAAACAAATTGCAGCCAGTAGAATTAATGTTCCACGCCAAGTAAACAGAATAACTAAACGTGGAATTGCTCGACCACCGATTAAACAACCTACACCACTGCCACATAATGCTAAACCAACAGCTAATGGACGTTTCTGTTGAAACCAATGTCCAACAGTAGCTATAGCTGGTAAATAGATGAATGATAGACCAATACCTGTTAAATAAAATTAAAATTAAAAACATTGAAACAATTATGCAGATCGATACTATATGCTCATAGAATAAAATATACAGGTAAAATGAATCTTATTAAATGAAATTGTAATTCATATAGAAAATAATATTTGAAAAAATGGTCAGATAGGCTAGAGTTAATGACAACAAGTCAAATAATCCCTCGAACTACTAAATCGATACCTTTCTAAGAGTACCGGTAACAATTCACAACTCCTCCAAAGGTCGAACGCCGGCCATTGGTAAGTATAAAACATATCAAGGCTAGACTTGATACTTACGAATAAATTTGGAAATCGGGTGTAAAGTTAATCATGATAAAATAATTATAAATTTGGTTGATATTCTCCAATGACTAGAATTCTGCATTTTTGACGTTTTGTGACTTAATGCAAATTTATCAAAGGGAACCACTGTTTTGGACTTAATGCAAGCCAAAGGAAATTAATTTAATAAATTAAGTTTGAATAATACATATAAAAACACTTTATTCAGTTACAAATATGAGCTGCCTCACGACTTACTTCAACGTGAGTACTCAAGGTCGAATCTAATCATATGACAGGTGATATACAGTTGGCTTTAGATGACCGTATCACTAGTATATTATGACTGGATTATGGTTGAAAATGTGCACTAATGGGTGTAAACCCAGTAGTCGAATTGTTAGACAAACATCACGAGACCTCAGTTCTAAGTGAATATTGCTGAGGAGGCCTCTATTTGAATAAACTAGTTCCCCAATGTTCCCTAGCCTTCAAATGTACCCAAACCGAGACTAATCTGTGATAATATTTAACTAATTTAAGCGAATCGGTGGAAAACCAATGATTTTGAATATTAACATCCATACTACTCATAGATATAATCTATGAATGGAAATACATGTGAGAAAATTAAATAACAAGATCACACGGATGATGAATGAACCAACCGAAAAAAATTAAACGATCATTTAAATAGTTGACCTAGTTAAGAATTGGAGATGCCTTGGAGGAAGTTAACACCTTTACATATCTGGGCAGCATCGTCGACGAGAAAGGTGGATCGGATGCAGATGTGAGGGCGCGGATCGGCAAAGCAACGGCTGCATTTCTACAGTTGGAAAATATCTGCAACTCCAAACAACTTTCAACCAAATCAAAAATCAGGATTTTCAATACAAATGTCGAGACAGTTCTACTGTATGAAGCGGAAACTTGGAGAACTACCAAAGCCATCATCCAGAAGGTAAAAGTGTTTATTAACAGTTGTCTACGCAAAATACTTCGTATTCGTTGGCCAGACACCATCAGCAACAACGTACTGTGGGAGAGAACAAACCAGATTTCAGTGGAGGAGGAAATCAGGAAGAAGCGGTGGAAGTGGATAGGACACACTACGAAAAGCACCTAACTGCGTCACGAGACAAGCCCTCACATAGAACCGTCAAGGCAAGAGGAAAAGAGGAAGGCCAAGGAACACATTACGCCGAGAAATAGGGAAAGATATGAGAGGAATCAACAAACATTGGACAGAACTGGAGAGGGAAGCCCAGAACAGAGTTGGTTGGAGAAAACTGGTTGGCGGCCTATGCTCCATTGGGGGTAACAGGCGTAAATAAGTAAGTAAGTAATTAAGAATTAGACATATAGTAGTTAGAACAATAAGTTACACAGCAAAATCCGTTATTCATCGTATACCTTTTATTCTCAAATGAATACAATTTTACCCAATCATATTGTGTAACTGTTTTCAAGAATTCAAAAATCCGAATTAAAATTACTACTTACCACCAAGAAGTCCAAATGTCAATATGAACAATTCGAATGTTTTTACAAAAGCACTACTTAGCAATGCAATTGTAGTAATGATTGCACCAACCATAGCTACTGGGCGAAAATCAAATTGATTACTCAATGCACTAACAAGTGGACCTTGAATGGAGGAAAGACAGGAAAAACAACATGAACGATAACAAAAAACAATATATTGCAAAAAAAATATACTCAAAACAAAATAGAACAATGATTGAAATTTTAAAGTAATAAAGACTCTTCTTCTTAGCCATATTCTTAGTAAATTCAAGAACGTATTGTTATCATTATTACTATTATTATACAAGCAATAAACTGATTTTTTGGGGCAGAGTTTTGGAGGTTTGCGTTTTTACACATTTGAAATCATTAATCAATCATTGTTAGACCACCAACAGTAGAAACCTGGAAGAAGCACTGGATGGCCGTTTCGTCCTGGTATGGGACTCATCAGACCAGCAGTGCGCATCCACGACTCCTGCTCCTCGCAGGATTTGAACCCGGGACCTTTGGCATTGTAGGCGAATGATGATTTCAAATGTGTAAAAACGCAAACCTCCAAAACTCTGCCCCAAAATATCGTAACAGTGCTCACTAGTGACCACTAGCTTCGTGAAGAAATTCTCGGAGTTCTAGTGAGAAGAAGACGTGACCAATGGAGTTCAACATCGGTCGAGTGTAGGCAGTAACTACTAAAGACAAATGGGTGAGGTCGCGCGAAATCCCTAGATCAATCAGAGTTAGACATTAACACCGTTGGATGCCGGCCTAGTGGTCCGATGGTAAGGCGTTCGCTTACAATGCCGAAGATCCCAGGTTCGAATCCCGCGAGGAGCAGGAGTCGTGGATGTGCACTGTCACTGATGAGACCCATTCTAGGACGAAACGGCTGTCCAGTGCTTCCAGGTTTCTAATGGTCTAACAATGATTGATTGATGATTTCAAATGTGTGATAAACTGATTATTTCACACCACTTTTTTTAAATTCAACTAAGAAAATTCAAAAAAATCTTTAAAAGACAATTTTATTTGACTGATAATAAATATTTTTTTGAATTAGAGTTATCAAGATTAGTGTTTTCACACACTGAAATCATCAATTATTCATTGTTAGACCACCTGGAAGCACTGGACAGCCATTTCGTCCTGGTATGAGTGTAGGCAGTAATTACCAAAAAAAATGGGTGACGTCACTCAAAATCTGTAGATTAATCAGAGTTATAGACATTAACACCATTGAATGCCGGTCCAGTGATCCAGAGATTAGGCGTTGGCGAACAAGATCGAAGGTCCTGGGTTCGAATCCCGTGAAGTGCAGGAGTCGTGGATGCTCACAGCTGATGAGTTACATACCAAAATGAAACGGCGGTCCAGTGCTTCCATGTTTCTAATGGTGGTCTAATAATGATTGATTGATGATTTTAATGTGATAATTAATACTCACGCGAAATTAAAAATAGTCATTATATCCATGTTTTATCTGTGACAGTGCCAAGAAGTTTGAATTGAATTAGATGAACCCTCTCAGAAACTGCAGCGATGCTGCCTTCTCACAAGGAAGGAAGGGTTAGAAAAGGTCGGCTCTAAAAATGTCACACCTCACCCTACCTCACGGATTTCCGTCTCCTTGGATAAGGGTGCCCACTAAGGGTTTACAAGAGCGGAGCTAACATTCAAAAAAAGGCCGTGCGTGACCAGCCTCAAGCAATTGTCCCTTGGACTCTGCAGTCACGCTCCCAGGTCTCCAAGACCAACACTAATCTATCTTCCTTTTCAGGTCCCTCAAGAAACAACCTTCCACGGTGTGGGCAGCCGGGAAGTGACAACCGCCCTCATACCCGTAACAGCACACGACTGACTGACTGCACCAAAAAAACTAGCCCTGTTTGTTCCTCTAGGATACATAGAGTACATAGCCACAGGTTTGCTTGGAACAATGGTTTGTCAACTCTCTAAGATAGATCAATTGTGTCTAACAACTTGATTTATAGTACATGACATGAATTTTTATTCTTTCATATTTATAAACATTTTCCAACCGCTTTAAGACAGCAAGAAAATCCCTAGAAGAGGCTAATAAAAGAGTAGTCATCGGACAGTATTTTAAAAGGGAAAACGGACTCCTCACATGCTCATTCTTACTAGGGTATTTAATAGCTAAATGTCAGACAATTAGCCAATCGTCATCTAGAATGATGCTACTTCATTAAAAATCTTTCATTCTACTGCACGATTATTTGCTTTGATATTTTTCAATAATGAAGCTTCAAAATAGATTGAAATGATGTGAAACAACGAAACTATATGCAAACCAATTTTCAGTAGGTAATACCAACCATGTAGAGCTTATTATTTGTGCTCTAGCAAGAAGCTATCAATCTAAGTACAGTCTCACAATGTCCTGAATAGTTAAAAACACGTATCACTGAATAAGATAATTGTACACATGATCTAATTGATTTGAGATTTACACTTATAAATAATTCGATTTCTAATATAGAAGAACAGAAAAAATCGATTTTTTCGTTCAACTGACTAGTAGTAACATAACATTACTGACAGATGGATTGAGTCAACACTTTTGTGTAGCAAATTTTTCAGACTGTGTAGCGTCACTTGTACTTATATAACTAATGAAAACAAGAAAAGGGTGATTAGACGCTCGAAACTTCTCTATTGTTGTATATTTGAGGACCATTGAATTCTGTTTTCGATAAATTTTATGGGTAAGACTGTAGTAACGAGAATTGTTGATGCAGGGGAAGGTTTATAAAAAATAATATTTCGAGGGAGGAGTCGTGAATTCACCTATAATTGAAATTTCGTTAGAAACACTCCAAAAATTAAAAGTATTCTGTCCAGTCAACCGAAGAGTTAAAAAAAAAAGAACAGGGAACTCTATTTGAAGACCACTTCCATGACAAATTAGTATCAGTTGGAGAACTATATCGGGAGTTAGACAAATACTACTTTAAAAGGAACAACAGTTAACTAAAATCATCTATTAAATGTTTTTTGAGATACAAACTGTTGAAATCATGAATCAATGAATGTTCGACCACCATCCGAAACCTGGAACCACTAAACGGCCATTTCGTCCTCGTATGGGACTCACCGTTAGACATCGGCTCAGTGGTTCAGAGGCTAGGAGTTCGAATCCTGTGAAGTGCATGAGTCGTGGATGGTTACTGCTGATCAGTCACATACCAGGATGAAACGGCCATCCAGTGCTTTCACGTTTCTAATGGTGGTCTAACATTAATCGATTCATGATTTGAATAAGTAACTCAACAATCGCCACAACCCTATAATACAAACTGTGGCCATACTAAATCAGTGGTACGAAGATTAGGCGATTATTGCAAGATTTAAAAGATGGGGGGTCGGTAATACACACTTCGAAGAAATCCCAAGATAAGATGGAAAAAATGTGCACGACGATTCCTAGTTTCCAATGGTTACCCAATGAAAGTCCTTCAACTAGCCAAATTTATAACTCAGGTGATAATGATCAGCTAGATACAACAAGTCAATCATTGAACTGGCGCAACCATTACCAACAAGATTATATTTACGAATTAAATTGAATATATTGAAACTCCGCCTCGTATATATATATATATATATATATATATATATATATATATATTATACTGCAAACTCTAATCACGTGTTAATCAATAGTATCGTATACGTGATAATAATTTAAAATTGAAACTTTCTAAATGCAATTTAATAGTTGGTATGTATAAAAAAAATAAGAAACATCCAACTGACTGATGACCTAATTATATACATACATACATACATACATACATATAACCGTGATGGACGAATTTTATCGAGAGACATTTTTTTGGACAAAAAAAAATGTAATAACCTAAAAATAATAAAAACTTTATGAGAAGATAAAAGATGCATCACTAGTGACTAGCTTCGTGAGGAATCTTCTCCCATGAGTTCTATTGGGAAGACGTGACCAGTGAAGTTCAACCTGTTCGGGTGTAGACAGTGTCTACCGAAGACTGTGTATGAGGTTGCGCAACTCCGTGAATTTGATCAAGTTAGACATTAACACCGTTGGATACTGGCTCAGCGGTCTAACGGTTAGGGCGTTCGCGCACAATACCGAAGGTCCTGGGTTCGAATCCTGTGGGGTTCAGGAGTCGTGGATGCGCACTTCTGAGAAGTCCCATACCAGGACGAAACGGCCGTCCAGTGCTTCCAGGTTTATTATAGTGGTGGTCTAACATTGATCGATTCATGGTTTCAAAAATGTGTAACTTAACAATCTTCACAACCCCGTAATGCATCAGTTACTGTAAAGAGACTAGACGAATATGATGATATTGGTTGATGCCTGCCTGATAGACAACAGTCGGTATGAGAACTTCAGTCAGGAACAGTCAGCAGAGCTCATTAGTTACACCTCTCCTATTGAAACATTGAATAACGCTAATTCAAACATCAAACAGACTATCAATTAATTATCTAAGAACATATTTATAACGAGTGTTCATCCACTAGTAAGTGAAAAATCTTAATCTAGGGTTTCATTTAAAAAATCCAACCTAAAGTAGTAAATTGAAAACATAATGAATTTAGAGACAAGAAAAATTAACACTGGTTACAACATTCCAATCCAATAAACAAAAAATCAATTAACATTGACAATTGAACAAATATAATAATAATAATAATTTAAGTTCATCATATAACATTGAATGTTGATCATATAATACTACATAAATTTCTTGAAAATTCACTTCAACTTCATCACAATCAATAACAAAAAAAAAGAATTTTTGTTTAAAACAACAACTTACCAAGAAATAAATATAATCCAATGATAAGACCACCAGGAGTTAATAAAATTGAACGTTGTTGTATATGAAAATCTTCACCTAATTCAGATATTGGTATACAACTACCAATAATTGGTTGAATATTACGATCATTACGCAAGTATTTAATTGGACCAGTTTCATTGAATTTATGTCCATTTGTTAATGATGATAATAATAACGATGATGATGAGGATGGTGAGGGTGAGGATGAGGAGGACGACAGTACACGTAAATGAGAATATGGACAAATTGGATGTAATAATAGACCATAAGTGAAACATATACCATCAACTAATACCATACAACAAAATGATCCGAGGACAACTAACCAACCCCAACCACCATCTGAGACAATATCATATGGATTTAATTCTGATAATCATTATGATTATGATGATGATGATAACCGAAAAAGATTGTTTTTTTGAAAAAAAAAGAGAAAAGTTTAAATAAACAAAATTATTATATTATAAAACAATAAATGAATGATATAAATTGTACGGTTATTTAATTTTTTTTTCTTTGTTTTCAGAAAAACTTCACATAACAATATGAGAAAACAATATCTAAATATATTGTTGAGTTAGTTACTTGAAGAACAGAATAGATAAAAAAAATCATTCAAATATCTTTGACCTTTACTTTGTATTTCATTCAGTAAGAATATCATTATTTTTTATAACATAATAATGAGATAATCGTTTACACAATCGTAAAAAATGTGAAAGTAGACAAGATAGAATAGGCATCGATCTAAATTCTATATACACACGCTAGACGTAGAAGAACAATGTGAAAGGATATATTAACAGTAGGGTAACAAGAAAAAAGAAAAAGAGTCAAAATAATACAGTATAAATAAATGACAGTAAACAAAGCAAGAATGAATATAGTTATCAAAAAAAATGAGGCTGACTAAGTCACACATCATGGCATATTTTCCAACACATCCAATGGTTAGGCGTTTGCCTACAATATCGAAGGTCCTGGGGTCGAATCCTGCAGGGTGCAGGAGTCGTGGATGCGTACTGCTACTGATGAGTCCCATACCAGGACGAAACGGCCGTCTAGTCAGTCAGTCAGTCAGATGCAACGTAGAACTTTGTACATAAGTACATCATTTCATGTTGCCATACCACATCAGCACAGAGAAGTAATCGTCAATTCAAATCCAATAGTACAAGAGGTAGTAAGGGAATTAGAAGTAATCGGAGAGGTTAGGATTAGAAGATATTATTCAAGAAATATGATTCAGTGAGATAAGTTTAGAGAGTCGAAACCAAAACGGCCGTCTAGTGCTTCCAGGTTTCTAATAGTGCTGGTCTAACATTGATCGATTCATGGTTTCAAAAATGTGTAACATCACAGATTAACAGTCAATGATTTGGTGCTACATCTTGGTTTGATCATACTTGTTCCCATATTTGTCACTATTCTATGTTAGAATAGGTAACAGGTGGACACATATGATAACAAAAGTTTTGCAGTTAAGCAATATACCTGTGTATTCAAGAGTGTAAAACCTTTAGGGTTTATTTTTACACGTCTGAAAACACTTAACATTTGAGCATATTTATTATATGAGAGCGGGGGAGACAAAGTCAATGAATTCCAGCTGATCAGTCAAGAAATAACTAAGCTTAATATAGTCAAGTTGTAATTTTATTAGCGTTTGAGTAAACTAAAGCATCTGCCTTGATATATTCATTTTTGTGTTGGCTATTCCATATAAAATCATATTGATTAATCGTATAAGAGGTAAGATGAACAGTTAAAGTAACTGAAATAACTTGGTAGCAATGATAATAAGACTAAGCGCTTAGAACATAGTTCACAAAGACAATGTAAAAGATGTGAACGAACGAACACTGGAACTCGAGATTTAGTGTAAAATAAAAAATAAACACACCAGCCCGTCTATGATAAAATTAAACAAGAATAGAGAAAGTGGACATCCCTGACGGACACCACTTGATGTAGAGAATTCCGGTGACAGTTCGCCATAAGCTCTCACTCGACCAGTGGTCTTCGAGTAGAGTGCTTGTATAAGGTTAATGTACTTCTTTGGTACACCTTTCAATGACAGACACTGCCACAGAATCTCACGATCCACAGAGTCAAATGCCGCCTTAAGGTCCAGGAAAACAACTATTGTAGGACGCCTAAATGTGTGTCTGTGTTCCAGGACCTGTCGTAGTGTGAAGACGTGGTCTATACAGCCACGTCCAGGTCGAAAACCAGCCTGGTTTTCTCGAGTTTGCTCTTCACGAGCTTTCGTTAAGCGTCAAAGTATTATTGAGGCCAATATTTTAGATACTATATTAGTTAGTCTTATTCCCCTGTGATTGTCACAAGAAGACTTTTGTCCTTTCCTATAGATTGTGACAATCAGTGATTGAGACCAGTCGGATGGGATTGTGTCCAGTTCCCAGATTCTACCTAAGATCTCAGTCAATCTAGCTGCTAAAACTGGACCACCATCCTTAAATATCTCAGGGGTCAGTCTATCAGGACCTGCAGCTCGACCTCGTTTCAGATTTCCTAACACTTTCTCAACGTCATAAGACTAGGCGGACTTACTTCGACTTGCCATTCAGGATGACTGGAGGTCGTGGGTAACTGAAGAGTGGCTTGAGGCCAGTTGAACTGATCCCTAAAGTGTTCAGCCCATAAGTGCACACTGTCGATAGCGAAACCGTCATAATAATAACAACAACATTAAATAGCAATCAAAATGATCCCCTTTTAAATGAATACCAATAGTACTGCAAATAAAAACTTCATCAAATGACAATCATAATAATAATATTAGAAAGAATTATAACTCACCTGTTTTAGATGTATGATAATATTGATCAGCAGTAACATTAGTTACTTGACCATGTGTTTGATACTGTTGTATAGATGGTTGATTTGTTTTCAAATTACATTGTGATGAATGATGAGATACAGCGGCAGCAGCAGCACCACCACCACCACCAATGGATGATAATTCACCAGGATTTATCACACCAGTTGGTTGTAAATGCCCTCCTGGTGAAGAAGGTATGACAGCATGCGCTTGTTGAGCATGTTGAGTTTGTAGATGGAGTTGTTGGTCTTCTTTTACTTTTTCATGTAATTCCTTCAAAAAAATCAATCACAGAGTAAAATAGAATTATTCACATTAAAAAAAGAGATTCAAAGAATTATATTATGAAATCATTTTACATAATAGATAGATTGAAGTTAATTAAACAAGCTTTGGAAATTATAGAGGGCTGTATGGATTTTGCGTTGTATAATGAGACTCTTTAGTAATTAAAAATAAGAATCACTGGAATCCAACTACATAGTCTGAATTTAACGTGCTATTCATGTAAATGTCCGACTGCTGAAGGGTCTTATATTATTAGAATGAAATAGCTTCTGAATGGACCTTAGTTTTCCGATTGTCTAATTATAAAGTCAGTCTATGATATTTACTACATATAAGTGTAACATACAAATCGAATTTTCAAGTGAATTACGATTTTACGCATTAGTGGCCGCATTTGTATTTTTAAACATCTGAAATGATTTAACCCTGGAAGTTAAAGAGAAGACTGAATACTGATCAATGGAAAATGAAAAATTATTGACGGGTTCTTAGATCCCAATACTGAAATCGTGTTTCCGAATACTTTTAGAAGTAAACTTAAAATGTTTGGCTTGCGTTTATAGTATCTGTTGAATCAGTACAAAAAATGATCTAATTTAAAACGTTTTTTTTGGAAATAGGGAATGAAATCGTTGAGTACGCTTGACTAGAATGTTGCATCAATTTTAGTGGACTAACAAACAGTCAAACTATATGATTTGTGGCAACATTTAAACCTATGGTATTGTTAATCAGTGTGATATGTTAATTTATATCAATGAAACAGATATTTGGCTACAGGTTTTTTCCAAGTACCACTCACAAATGAAATGTAATGTTGAAATTAGGCTGGTTTTAAGTGATGTTATTAGTCAATATCAATCCGAATAGCTGAGTAAGATGTCACAAGGTAATTTACTGTAAACCTTGATGAGGATACTTATATTGCAGAAGTGCTAGAAATAATAAAAAGAACGATGCGGAGAAAGTTCATAAAGTCACTCACTACTGATCATAAATCTGTACAGATATGTACATAAATTATTGATTGGAAACTCCAAATAAATTTACTCAAATTTGAACACTTTTATACAGATTTACTCATATTTATTCGTTTTTCAAATTTTGACATCCTATATTAACGAACTTAACTTTACAAAAATCACTTTGTAAAGTAAATAATCCATCATACACTCAGTCACTATCAACGTATAGCCTGACACGAGTTTTCGACAGCCGACTTAGTCATACTGTATTAGCATGATCAATGATAAAATATGCAGAAAGAACGTAGTAGTAATGATAGGTAAGAACACAAAAGTTCAAGACCCCCACAGGTAGATAAAGTGTGTGAATATGAACTAATGTGAATAATTCTAAGCCGCAATGTTCAAGTTTTCTACTCACTAATAGCGGTTATCCTGTGGACCCCGACCAGGTTGTCTGTATCTACTAGTTTAAGTTTTTATGTTTATGCGTGTTTCTGCCATAGAATTAAGGAAAATACCCCTACTTAAATTTAATCTGGAAGTAATGCCTAATCGATCACTAACACCTCGCAGGAATTTGTCCAGGAAAACTACAATTTTGGTGAATTAAACCCTATAATTGCGATTACAGACAACTAATC
Source organism: Schistosoma turkestanicum (assembly GCA_944470395.2). Taxonomy (NCBI): domain Eukaryota; kingdom Metazoa; phylum Platyhelminthes; class Trematoda; order Strigeidida; family Schistosomatidae; genus Schistosoma; species Schistosoma turkestanicum. The sequence goes on from OX103977.1 coordinate 5,927,940, forward strand.
GATGATTTCTGTACAACATATTGTAAGTTAATGTTGTTATCAAACTGAATAGTCTAATCTGTAATAAAAGTTTTACAAGCATGGGTAAGCTCTGTCCGTTGACCTGACATTGATAATAGTACATAAAATCGTCAAAATCCTATCCATTAACATGTCCATATTTTAGAAACAACCTCAACAAGTTATGTATTTGCATTTATTAGGTTGTTTTCGTAAAGCAAGTTAAAAATCTAGGAATTATTTGATGGGTGAATTAAGAAACACTGGTTCTGTACAAAGGTAAAGGCGGAAAGGAGACTGGCTGGTCACAAATCTATCGAGCAGAATCATTTTCAACTTACACCCCATATCATCAACTTTTCAGCATAAACTAATGGTACACAACCTAGTTCCTTCACGAACTGATCAATTAAAGATTATCGCCTGCAGAAAAACTGTTGCATCACTTATTATTACTATAGACGGATTTCGTAAACACAGTTAAAAACAAATCAAAACAACAATCGGCTAATCATTCCTTACAGTCTTAAAATATGCTCCAATCAGGCGTACAACTGTATTTAGGAAAAGCATGAATCGTAAAACATTAATGAAATATGAATCGATTGTCAAAGTATACCTTTAAAAATATTCTCAAATCTTCACTGCCTGTACTGTCTTCACTTGTTTCATGTTGTAATTGATCAGAATCTTCAGTTGTTAGCTCATCATTTTGTTTATCAGTTGATTCTATTGTTGGATTACAAGCTTTGACAGATTCGTCAGTCATGTAGAGGTAGAAATAATCCCAAGCTTTATCTATTAACTAACTTGCTTAACCCCTGTCCAAAAACAATAAGGAATGTAATTATAATTAGACGGGATATGAAAAAGATAATCGGACAAAATAACAATCATTAAGGTTCAATTGGACGGATTAAAATATAGAATGGCTATATAGAGAAATGGCAAAATTCCCATTAACCTAACTAATAAAGTTCATTTTGAGGGATTTATCACTGATATTATACCCAGACAGATACATGTTGTTCAATTAATATTGAGCAGATGATGAAAAATTTACTGACACATTTAATTATTAGAAAAAAAAAATGTCTAATATGACTCCCGTGAGATTGTAAATATAAAATTAACCCCAATTTTGAAAACACTGACAGAGTACTTAGGACGTGACTGACTACAAAATTGGTGAAAAATGCACAGTATTATTTTTTATTAGTTGAAGCATTTTAACCCATGGTGTGCGTGATAGATTGACCAAAACGTAATGGGACTTGATTAGTTCTATGAGTCACATTACCATGCATTTTGGATGTAGCTAGATTTACAATCGTTATCAACACTAAGCGAAAATCAATTAGCGCTCCAATATCTCTGTCACAAGCTAGCATAAACGAAAGCGCTGAAAAGATAACAATACAATACTTTCAAGACGGCATAACTCTTTTAAATCCTCTATATTCCACCAGTAAAGCAGAATTCTTTTTATTTGGCCACCTTGTGGTAGTTGTCCTTTGAAATTTGAAGCAACCCGTAAAGTCCACGAAAGGAAACAAAAATCATATTAGGAAGTTGAGAGGACCAGGTATATACAAATTAAAACATACTTCTTTTGTCTTCCTTCTGAACAGAAATTAGAAATAGTTCGTCATAATCAAAGAAAGCAGATCTAGAGAGGCGAGATCTACTACAGCTGCGAAAAGGAATTCAAACGCAGCTGAAATGTCCAAGGTGACCTTGCCCAATATCCAATATCTTTTATCCAGTACATGAACTTTTTTGAAACAATTTATTTCTTTGCATTCAATTCTTGTTCTTTCAGTACGGTTTCGGGTATTTCTTAACGTCCATCGGATGTTAGTCTAACCTCTCGACTGCAGTTATTTTAGTGAGTTCACATTTCATGATGAATTTCCATGTTTCGTGATTCGAGTTAGTGTGCTCTACTTAAGAAAGTAGAAATCCTGTAAACCTTAAGCTATCACTTTGCGAGGCCGGAGACCTGTTAGATGCAATAAGCGGAATAATTAGAAGAGGAAAATTTCAGAATTATATAAATGATAAGTGAAGAAATCGGTAATGAAGATTGTGTGAGCAATAAACAGGGAACAGAGATTATAAGTGAGATGGAAAAAGTCAGTGATCGGTAGAAGCGATAATGATGATAATAAGCAGGTTTCGAGACATGAGTAAGGCACAACTGGAGAAGTTAGTCCGAGTGTGAGTACGTGTTTGTCAAGTGTGTTCTTAAGGTTATCCACTGAGGCGAATGTAGTCATTTCTGCTGGGAGAGTGTTACAAGCAGGAATAACTCTTTATGAGAAAAGGTATACACAGATGTAAGTGATTACTCTTTAATGTGCAATTTTTCGACGATTACCTTGATGTGTTTTGCGGTAATTTTTTGACAAGATTCTCATGTTGGGATGATTCGGCCTACCTACTATGTTGCTTGACAATCAGATAACTACTGATTTTCCTATAGCTTGACAAGAATAATCCCAAGCACTGGATTATGTCTTCGTAAGATTTATCCTTCAGACATATCACCCATTTAGTTGTTCATCCCTTCACTCGATCCTGGAGATTAATGTCTATTTTAAGTAGAGGAGCGACGACTTGAATTACTTAAAGGTGTAACCGTGTGTAAGTGGATGTTTTAAAGAGACTTCAAAACGATTGTGAAGTGACTGTATCAAGTTATCTACGCATCCAGTTAACAGTTGCGTTTTTCATGGCTACATCTCCAATGTAGTTAAAAATGGTTCAAATAATTATGCGTGGGATGGAAAAGGATTTCGGGTATGATAAAATGTCGGGTTTCTTTTTGAAGGATCCGTTTTCATATAATGGAAATCTAGTCACCAGGCACTTCTAAGTTCTGTGTTTAGACATAGATCAGGAATATTTAAAATATTATGAACCATGAGAAAGTCACCTCTGAGGCGCCTCTACTCTGATTAGTCACTAGAGGCGCGCATCATAAGGTTTGAAACTCAGTCCTCGAACTTACTTCGTAACTCGGCTTTGGATAGATTCCTGTGTATTATTGTCCTACCGAAGTGAAGGAGGAACATTAAGATAAGCGTTCATTTTCAGAGCTCAGTTCTTGATACTGCAGATCGGCTCTCTAGTTCACTTCTGAAATTACTCCTACGTTGCACATGAAGCTCTCAGTGTAAGTCGTGTGCAGTAGTTGAGATATCTGGGGTAATCGTTTTGTCAGAAGTTTTGCAGCATCACCATCAGGCGCATAGGCCTGCTTTGAGCACTCAAAATTGTTCAAAGTAAAGATGCCGTCCGCTCCCGACACCCGGTTAAAGGCATTAGGAAGCATGCAACAGGACAACAAGACAAGCTCATAATCCCATCAACACCTGTAATCACAGACATGGCTGAAAGGCTTCACAGTTACTGTAGAATCGTTTTTGAATGTTTTGTTTTTTGGAAAATCCCTCCATATATATATTTGTGTTATGATATGACTGACTGTTTCTGTTGACATTTTGCTACTCCATTTGATTCCATTTTGAGATTTTATCATTGTATATTGTTATTATTTCTATATTTTGTACTTATATTGAAGTTTTTATGTTTGCTTCTGAACTGTAAACATGTTGTTTAAATTTGATATTTAATATGGCTACAGCCATATTTGGATTTGATACCGTAGCAGTAAGAAATGGTAACACTTATTCTTTTGGAAACTGATACCCACCAGGGTAAATTGGACTTGGAAGGTGTAACAGTTGTTGGGTAAATGTTTGTATTTCCATTTTATAATGAAAATAGACCGATTTCTCCCAGAATTATTGTGTTTTTGCTATTGGATCCGGGACGTCGAGTGCCAACCTGCACCTAATGGAAACAAAGTGAACTGCTAGGGTAGAAAATCCATCTACAGTTGCTACACCGAGCCGAACACAGGCCCTGATCGTAACCAAGACCGCGAACATGCAACGGCATGCCACCGCACAACCCAGATTCAACTACGGGCCTTTTAACTGCAGCAACTTTAATATACGCTTTTGGAGCTTGAGTTACCGCGGCTGCTGGCACCAGACTTGCCCTCACCATCAGTCCCTAATAGCTTCCTATCTACGGCTTTTGTTCGTGGAAACGAGTGGCTGTATAACGGAATAAAGTCTTCGGATGAGAGACCAACTTGTATATTAGAGTGATATGATATTGAAGCTTATCTTCTTCTATAGGTCTTTACGTTTAGGCCTTATTAGTTATAACTTTTTATGTATATAGTTGTCACCAGTTCAGTTATGTCTCTCAGAGTGTTACCATTTAAATTTTGGCACTCTCAGAGTGTAATCACTCATAACTGTCCGTTGCTTTACCTTCTGAGAACCATTTGTGGGCTAGACAAGTTCGCAGGAAGTAAGATTTTGCTCAGTAAATGCTCTTACAATCTTAAGGGCATATATTTTAGCACGACTGAGATAGATTTTCCTTCAAAGAGGACAGAAAAAGGCATTCAGGTTCCTGGCTTCAGAAGAATTTTCAACTCCATAGTTGCCAGTAGGGTGAGGTCGAGGAGGATTACAGTGTCTCGAAATTACGAAATGATTGTATAAAATGATGATCCCTCCATCATGTGGTTGTCGTACTTGGTGCTACAGGTGCGTTTCCTGTAGATGATTTGACAGACACCAGGTGTTAGATAATCCCACTGAGCACCATGGTTGATAAACCCTCTATTGTACAGTCAGGCAGGGAGTTCGGTAAAGGGTAACCAAGCCTCTTAATCATGCTTAACTCTAATAATAGTGACAATAATAATAGTTTTTCTGAAACAGATATGTTTTTACTGGCTAGATCAAATTGTTACGAATGCTACCACATTTTTTGTAAAATGTTGCAGTTAGATTATTAATGAGAGTCTGATTCTGACAACAAGTTTACACAATGTCACCAACAGGAACAGTTTGAAACGGCTACATTTCCAACAAGCGATTACAAACACGGCTGGTACATAGCAGATTTCTTCATTGTTGTGCATAATTCTTCAGTGAATTTGTCTGGAACCGAAAGAACAAGAATTCAGTGCAAAGAAACCAATCAGTTTATATTAGCTCGTGCAAAAGATGTTAGATATTGGGAGGAGCATATACAAGCTGAAAGAAATACAAGCTCGCACGTAAAGTGCAATTTACGTATAAGCACCATGGTCTTTCACTGCTGATTCGGTTATACGAAGGACAAAGAAGATAATTAAGAAAAGAACGATAGTAGGATGTTACCAGAGCAATATTTACCCGTTCATGGTGGAGCAGAAGTAAGTCAAGATAAAATGCATGCCGACCAGTGAAAATAAAATAAATTGTAGTCACATAGCCTTCAAATTAGAGAGTACAGCGATGAAAAATGATGGGCCGTGAGGTGTATCAAGGTGGACAGAAGAGATTTCTAAAGAAAAAGCTGGGTGTCTGTACATCAAAGCCAGAAGTTCTGGAAGAACAATAAAGTTTGAGAAAAACATAAATTATTATATCGTTATTCATGTATCTTTTTGATCAAATACCATCCTCTAAATAATGCTGTAAGTGCATCAGTAAGCACGTTGCATGTTATCTTGGCAAAATAGCGATCCTCGCATATTATCGGAAACGTGAGTCTCAGAAGCACAACCTCCCTGTCACTTATCAGTAGCCTCATCAGCCATAAAAATTGGAAAACAAACAAAATGTTCTACCCCTAAAACATGGGTATATTGAAGCCATCGCCCAAACCATCAGTGTTTGCTAGTCAGTAACTCCACCCTCCCTCCTTTTGTGTTGTTAAGCTCATTTGAAATGATCATAAGATTATATTTTATGTTCTACTTATCCTTTAAAGAAACACTACTTCTTCAAGTTTTGTTTTGCAGGCATCTCTGGCTGCTACAACTTATGACCCATGGTATAAGCATCAATGCAAGACACTTAACTGTTGTGGAGAAAAGAGCACGGGTTTTCAACAGACTACAAGCATTTAGGATGTACTAGAGGGAAAAATTCGCAATACTATAGTTATAAATGAGGCGATGCACAGCGATATGGAATCGACTGTAGGTCAATAGGGTGTATGTGATAAAGATACGGTTAAGAAAAATGTATGAGGTAAAATGTTTGTTCTGATTGAAGGATAAAAATATACTAAAAGCTCACAGATAACAATTTGTTCATAATAAGTCTCTTCACCATACACTATAGAATGAAAGTTCAAATCTGCGTTCTTTTTTATTCGTTTTAGAGGGGCAAGATGTACATCTGAATTGTGGTTTGCTACGTCATGAGAGGAAGCGAAGGAAGTAGGAGTATTGGCTTTATAACTACATTCCTTTGATATGTGATCAATATAGTTATTGGCAAATGAATATTCAGTGACTTATTTGGTGAGAGGTATTTGAGATAGATTATGGTAGATATCGCTGCTCAAAGTTAACCGATGATCACCAAAGACCAGATGTGGAGGTAGTTGGAGGGGATAAGGATGGATCATTTCGACGATACACAGGACTTGGTGGAGTGCGGCAGAAGTCTGTGATAGATGAATTAGGTGGTGGACTAGGCGGATCAGACATGGTTTCGCAAATAAGAAGGATAGATTCTGACAAAGATGACTTGGATGAGATAGAAATATCGACCTCAGCAGTCGGAGATAACAAAACAACTCTGTATAGGATGTGAGTGTTAAAAGAGTAAGGTAATTTTTTCGAAGGAAGAATCTAAGATTTTTTAAAGGTATTCCGGCTAGAGTGGTATTGATGAAAATTCAGTGGGTGCTCAGTCGAGCTAATGTTATGGGTTTTCCGTGCACCACTTGGTAAGCTAGTCTATTGAATGTAATAAGCAGGATAGCATGCCTCAGCTTAAATGTGAGAAGTATGAGGTTATAATTTAGAGATGCATTCGTGGTGTGCGTGTATCTGGCTCATGGGAGTGCTAGGGTTTACATTTAGAAGCTTACTAACGTCTTCAGTAGTTGTAGTAGTAGTTACGCTTTGTTGCCTAATAGGTTGGTTGAGTACTATGGATAGACGGCTATAGCGTGCAGCAGATTCCCTAGGATTTCTGTGCAGGAGAGTCGCTGGGTCTTTCCTGGCATTTCTAGGGCAACGATGGCGTATTGCATAGGTACAACTGACTTGCATTTTGGCAGAAGTTGGCCGTTTGACAAGTCGCTGTAGCACTTTTATTTGTAGAAGAGGTTTTTGGACCAATAGACTTACAGGATTTGTTCCTGGCTTTGAGAGAGGTAAGGAAATACGCTTTAGTAGCGGATTTAGGTAAGTTACACTCACATCATACGAAACCCTTTGATGGACTAAACTGCAAAATCGTGCACGGAGGTCAGCTGACAGACTCTTTTGGGGTGAAAACCAGTGTAAGGCAAGGTTGCTTACTCTCACCCTTTCTCATGGTTATCGATTGGATTATGAAGACATCAACATCTGATGGGAAGCACGGTATCGAATGGACAGCTAGTGTGGTGTGTGCTACTTATACGAACGATATAAGTAGTATAAGAATGGACGTGAAAGAAGATGTCTTACGGTCAGAAGAGGAAAACGGAAAGCAAATAGAGCAAAAGCAAGAAAGATTTAGAGCACCGACAGGAAGTAAAGGAAGCAACAGCAGGAATGGAGGAAGGCTGGAGCGTTGGAAGTCAGGACTCAAAGATGGTGTGCAAATGGAGTGTTCAATGTAATGTTATCGTTTTTAATTGACTAAGAGTGTAAATTTGCCAAATACAATCTATTGAGCCTGCCTCAGTCTTCTCAATTGGTGTCGCTGCCTCCACACAGGATGAAGATACCATGGCCTCGGGAGTTTGAAGACGGAGATGTAGGAGCTTCTTGAAGGAGTTCGAGGCTGTGGCGGAGCTGGTCGGAGTCAAGGAACGGAAGGCGAAGGCGGTGGTGCTGGGGACTCTACTAAGAGGCAGGGCGAGAGCGGTGTACGATAGTGTGGAGGACGCTGACTGGAAGGCGGTGACGGAAAGGCTGCTGTTGGAGTTCGACAGCCCGGCGGATAGGCAGGACGCGCTGCAGAAGTTCCGAGAGGCGCGGCTGTCGGTGGACGGCGACCCACTCGTGCTGGCCGTGGAGTTGACAAGATTGCTGCGCCGGGGTCTGCCGAATTTGGATGAGGAGTCGCAGGCACAGCTGCTAGCCTCGCAATTCATTGAAAGTGTGCCTGCAGAGATTGGCCAACAGTTGAGACTGGTGAACGCGGCACAACCAATGGACGTCACCGAGCTGGCGAAAGTAACAAGACAACTGATGAACTCAACAGTCGCCTCGGTGGCGTGTGAGAGACAGGCTGATGATGTCGTGAAGAAGATAGAAGAATTACAACGAGAGGTGGCAGCGTTACGAATAAAGGGTGAAAGAAATAATAAATGCTACATTTGCGGAGGAACCGGACATTGGAAGAGGAATTGCCCAACAAGACGAAGACGTAAATATTTTAGACCATACACAAGTTGTTCTTTATGTCTTTCGAAACTGGGGGTTTCGGCATTAGTAGATAAGGGGGCGGTCTATATGGGTTGCTTCGGCACCTGAACTAGTGATAGGGAGTGAAGTAGTCGAGCGTGTAGATCACTTCACTTATCTGGGGAGTCTCATCAGTGCTGACGGTCTGGTGACTGACGAAATCTCAGCTCGGATACAGAAAGCTCGATTGGCTTTTGCCAACCTGCGTCACTTATGGCGTAGGCGTGATATCCGTTCGCTAACCAAAGGGCGGGTGTACTGCGCAGCAGTTCGTTCCGTTCTCTTATATGGCTGTGAAACATGGCCGTTAAGAGTAGAAGATGTTCGTAGGTTACTAGTATTCGATCATAGATGTTTAAGAAGCATTGCTCGTATATCGTGGGACAGCCGAGTAAGCAATGCTGTCGTTAGGAAACGAGTACTAGGTAAGGATGGCAGATCAATCGATGAAGTGGTGAAACTTCATCAGTTGAGGTGGTTGGGACATGTGTTACGTATGCCTAACCACCGACTGCCTCGACGAGCTATGTTTTGTGGTGTAGGAGTAGGTTGGAAGAAAGCTAGGGGCGGCCAGACCAAAACATGGCAGAAATCCATGAAGTCACTGACAAGTGGACTGAGTCATGTTGGTAGATGTAGACTACCTGGTTGGGGTCCGCGAGACGAAAGTCATCAATGGTTAGAGACCTTGAACGACATGGCTCAAAATCGTTTGCAATGGCGCAGGTGCATCCACTCTTTGAGCTCTCTCAAATCCTAATCTTCTGGATTAGCCAGCACCTCTACCTTTGTCTTTCTAACCTTATCTCACTGAATTATATTTTTTGAATAATATCTTAAACCCTAGTCTTCTTTATTATAACATTAATACCTCTACTATCTTTATCACTATGGGATTTGATATTTGCGTCTCTGTGCTAATAATGTGGTATGGCAACATGAACTTATGTACATACGTACGAAGTTCTACGTTGCAACTGACTGACTGACTGACTTGAATCTTCAATCGAACAGTCAAAAATCCAATGCCATTTCAACTATTGAGTCATTATTTTGAAGCAGACTGCGAAACGAATCCGAGCACTAAAACGTGAAACAAAATACACTTGATTCTTGCTTTTTGACTTAGAATATGCCGATGATATAGTTCTACTTGGTGAAGACGCTGACAAAATGCAGAGCCTTCTGATCACTCTAAGCTACAATGCAATGCGGTTCCCCTTTCCCTCGAAATACGAAATGTTGCTTCAAGATTGGGCTGAATCGTCACCTGAACCAGTGATGAGGAGTGAAATAGTTGAGTGTGTTGACCGCTTCACTTATCTTGAGAGTCTCATCAATGCTAATGGTCTGGTGACTGACGAAATCTGAGCACAGATACAGAAAGCTCGACTAGCTTTTGCCAACTTGTGTCACTGATAGCGTAGACGAGATATCCGTCTGCTATAATATATATAACTTATATTGCACAAGTCGCAACAAATTGATTCATCTAGTCAATACACCAACGATAGTAGAAAAGTGATCCAACTTAACTACCCAATTGTTTCTTGTTGTAACTTGCCACCAAATCTCAATAGATTTACAACATTCTAACGAGTGTCAATAACATGACAACTAGAATTACAATTTCCTATTAATTGCTTCCAACCATGTAGTTTCAGAGAGTTTAAATTCAAAAGTTAGTCATGATGTTCCATAATCTAGTAAATGCTTCGATTGTCTAAGTTAGTCTTTGCATTGTGAATATTGTTAAGTTACACATATATGGAACTATGAATCGATCAATGTTAGACCACCATTAGAAACCTGGAAGCACTGAAAGACGGCCGTTTCGTCCTGGTATGGGACTCCTCAGTAGTGCACATCCACGACTCCTGCACGGCGCATGATTCGAACCCAGGACCTTCGGTATTGTGCGCGAACGCCCTAATCGTTAGACCACTGAGCCGGTACCCAACGGTGTTTATTTCTAACTTGATCAAATTCACGGAGTTGCGCAACCTCATACACAGTCTTCGGTAGATACTGCCTACACCCGAACAGAATTGAACTTCACTGGTCACGTCTTCCCACTAGAACTCGGAGAAGATTCTTCACGAAGCTAGTCACTAGTGAGCACAGGTAATTTGCATTACGGGGTTGTTGTGAAGATTGTTAAGTTACACATTTTTGAAACCATGAAAATACCATGAAATAATTGTGAAGATCAAATTTGAATCAACTTACAAAAGAAGAAAGATATTTCTTGCACTGTGATATAAAGAAACTGAACAATAAATTTATGCGCACATTGTTTTTATACATTTTTTCGTGATCGACTACTACTAGCAGCAGTTGTCGTTGGTAGATTATTATTATTATTATTTTTATTCTCGATTTTATCATCAATCAAAGCAGTTGGATGTTTATGTTTTATTCGTTTGCTTACAGTAGTAGCACCAATCTTATCATCATCATCATCATGATCATTGCAGTTATTATTATTGCCCTCATTCTCTTGATCACATAAATATAATCGACGAAATCGACGTTTAGCATTTCTTGAATTAGGAGGTAGTTGTAAATCTAACAGAGGTTGATTTTCATTAGATCTAGAAAAAATTTATATAAATAAATAAACTGTTAGTGGGACATGGATGGAATTAAAGTGCATGACCACGTCGCTGCGCGCTGATTGGCTAATTTCCTATCCAATCAGCGACTGATCGAATCATGGAGAACAGGGTAGAAAATTCTCGTATTGTTAGCTGCGTGCTGATTGGCAATTAATCTAATCCAGTCGATCACGTGAGTTTCTATCCAAAAGCTACTCATGTAAATGCTATAAATAGACTAACGTTGTATTTATTTTTGGCCTTCTTTGACTTCGCCATCACCTCTGGCTTCTTATTTCCATTCAACCTTGCTATTTTGGAATATAATCTTTTCCTGTTTCAACCGTGTTTTGATTCTTGGGAACTTGTCCAGTGTTTTGTGGTCAGAGAATACTAAGCAATAAGGTTTAGCCGGGAATTATCTAAGCAAGCGTTACAACATAAACTGTAATTGTGGATGAAATACAACAATTTATCATCAGATTTGTCACAAATATTAACTGATCATTGTATGTGATGATGCGAGTACATACAATTTACATAGCATCGGTTATTAAGAGGTGGGGAGAAGGATTTGATTGTAAGCAAGTTAATCTCGTGTGTTGTTACGGGTAAGAGGGTAAAGGTCATTTCTCGACTGCCCACATAGTGGAAGGGTTTTTCTTGAGGGACCCGAAAAAGAAGTTGGATTAGCCTTGATCTTAGCAACCTGGGAGAGCGTGACCTCAGAGCTGGAAGGGACAAATGCTTAAAGTCAGTCGCGAACAGTCTTTAATAAAAAGCTTTCGAAACGGTAGCTCTGCTCTCCAAGGACGGAAATCAGTGAGATAAGGTGAGGTGTGACATTTTTAGGGTCGACCTTTTCTAACTCCTTCCTTCTGTTGTGAGAAGGCAGCATCGCTACAGGTGCTGATTGTCTGAGAGAAACACCTTACTGCTGTCACACCTCTCTACAGTCAACAGTACGACTTTGCCCTCAGACTTAAAGTTGCCACTTCTAGTCTTACTGTTCTTCAATCGACCTGCCTGGTATGGTAGAACCTAAAGGCACATAAGTTCCAACAGGTGAACTTTGGTTGGGTCGTTCCGATAGGCAAACCCGACCACCACATCAAGTTAGAAACTACAATCGGAACACAGAAAACACTAAAGCGAAATCATGAAAACTATCTACATCAACCGTTTACATCTACCGACTTGGTTTAACAGTTGGATGTCTGCCTTACATTTTACATGTGAAAAATTTGAGCACTATACACCTTAGTGATTGAATCTATCAACTTTTAACAAGTGAATTGCGAATGGCAACTTTGTCGCATAATGCAATTAAAGTATTGTGCTGCAAGCTACTTATAAGTAATATATGACGTGAGTCTAAACGTCATGTCTGGCAGCAGAAGATGGGTGTGGAAGATCAAGAAAGGAAGAGTTAGAAGAACACAATGGAATTTGTATGAAACACATGAATAGTAGTGACAATGGATTGATGTTTTGCAACAGGAACAGTCCAGTTCGATATGATGGACTGATAGTTTGCAAATTAACAATTTACGATATGGTTTTCCGATTTTACTGAGTAACTCTGTAATTTTCATTAAATACAATCCGGTTGTCCCGCCTGTGTTCTTCTTCACTACAGTATAACTTAAAGTCGCGTACATAAATCTTTACTAAGTAAATTATGAGTTTCATTAAATGCAAATTTACAATCTTCTTTCCTAATAAGGGAATATCATTTCTATTAACTATTTTAATAATCTCCTAGTTACCATTTTCATCAACCATAGATTTTTACCAAAAACAAAAATAAACTTACATTCGAGTCAGGACAACTGAAGGACGACGATGTTCACCTACCACTACTTGGTCGACGATACTCTTGACAGCGGAATTCAGGTTTTCATTCTGTTGTAATTCACCAAAAACAGAACGCTTTCTTGTAGTTATCGTTGTTGTTGTAGTTTTGATAGCGGTTTGTTTTTCAGCTTCTACGTTAGAGTTCACTGGTTGCCTTTGTTGTTGTAGTTGTTCTTTGTGTTTTATGCGTAAATCATTCAAAGTAGGTGGAAGAGCAGATAGATCAGCTGTTCGATTCATTGACAAGTCAAAAATATTCTGTAATTATTAAGTTGTAATTTTGAGAGAACAATGAGATTGAAGATTGTGAAAAATTACAAGAGGGAAAAGTATATAATCGTAATATGTGCAAATAATAAAGGACACAGTTGAAATAAAAAAACATAACCAAAGTGGATTTTGTTCAGTTAATTCAATCAATTAAGCCACAATGTTTAAGATCCCCAGTCAGTCAGATACAACGTAGAACTTCGTACGTAAGTACATCAGTTCATGTTGCCATACTACATCAACACAGAGATGTAATTGTCAATTCAAATCCAATAGTAGAAGAGGTAGTAAAGGTATTAGAAGTAATCGAAGAGGTTAGGTTATTCAAGAAATATGATTCAGTGTGAGAAAAGTTTAGAAAGACAAAACTAGAGGAGTTGTAGAATCCAGCACAAAAGGATTTGAGAGAACACAAATAATAAATGCACCGGCGCCATTGCGAACGATTTTGAGCCATGTTAGTCTAGAACGAGGTTTCAAGAGACCAAGAATGACGTTTCGTGAACTCGCATCGTTTGCATTAGCGGTACAGTGAGAAAAGGGACTGTCAGTAGAGTTAGTTGTGGAGATAAGAGAGATAGTAGGGGATGTAGGAAGGATTTGATTTCGAACAATTCGGTCTCGTGTGCTGTTATGGGTATGAGGGCGGTTGTCACTTCCCGGCTGCCCACACCGTGAAAGGTTTAAGATCCTACCTACAAGTGATTGATTTTATGAATGAATATCAAGTGTCAACGTAACATTTTTGTGATCAAGTTCACCACCTGTAGAATATCGACGTACAGATATTATCCCTAAAACATTTTCAGTGAATACTAAACTTTCAATAAAATTATTTATACCTATATGCCTCAGAGATGATATTTTCCTAACATTGAACACTATAGATAGTTGAAGTAAATCGATGCAGTAGGTCGAGAGAAAGCCAAGAGCAGCAGCCTGAACAAAGTATGGTATCGATTCAAAAAGTCACTACTAACCAATAGACAAAGCCGTACAACCGGATGTTAACTACCTGGTTGAAGTTTGTAGGTTAACCATGACCGGTGGTTGCAAGTGTTGGATGATATAGTTCAAAATCAGTCAAAATGATACAACACAAATACATATACTAACTGTCTTAAAATACTTATACCTTTTATTCCGTAAACTAACTCCTCAAATTACATTGTCGATGTTTGATTTTGTCTGTTATTACTACTTTTACTACCCTATCATTTGTTTTCATAATCTCATTTGTATCATGTTGATATGTTGTGCAAACTGGAATCGATGCCCCATCATCTTCAGACTTACTTTTCTTATGACTGACTAAAAGTTTGGTCAAACCATATGTAATCCTTCACAAAATAATACTTTACTTCCTTCCATAGTGAAAAACAGAGAAATGTTAATCTATGAAGAAACATGATTTATTTCCGGGCAGAGTTTTTAGAGGTTTGTGTTTTTACACATTTGAAGACGTGACCAATGGAGTTCAATCCTGTCGGGTGTAGGCAGTAACTACCAAAGACAAATGGGTGAGGTCACGCAAAATCCCTAGATCAACCAGAGTTAGACATTAACACCGTTGGATGCCGGCCCAGTGGTCCGATGGTTAGGCGTTCACGCATAATACCGAAGGTCACAGGTTCGAATCCTGCGAGGTGCAGGAGTCGTGGACACGCACTGCTGATGAGTCGCATACCAGGACGAAACGGCCGTCTTTCAGTGCTTCCAGGTTTCTAATGGTGCTGGTCTAACAATGATTGATTGATGATTTCAAATGTGTAAAAACATGATTTAATCAAGCAAAAGCCTTGTGTAAAATAGCTTCTAGTTTTATGTTAAAAACTCCAATAAAAAAGAAACTCACTGCTACTTTATTTTCACCTCCAACTAATTTTGACAATGTTTTCAATTCAGTAACATTCTTTTCTTTGTTTTCCTTACTATTAATATTATTATTATTAGTGTGAGCAACAGCAGCAGTAGTAGTAGTAGTATGAGGTTTCGCCTGAGACTTTGACTTGGATCGTGATGGTTGACCGTCTGGTAGCTTAGATTTCGATCGACCTGTCTTTCCGTCTACCCGATGATCTCTGACAATAGTTGTTGATGATGGATTGATATTTTTTGAATCAATTCTAAATGCAAGTTCACCAGGTCGACGAAAACAAGTTTCAATAACTCGACCACCACCACCACCACCACCAACATTCACATTATCTTTCAATGGATTGCCTTTATTGTTGACATCATCAACTTCGCTTTCATCATCACTATCTCTAACACGAATCAAACGATTTCTAACTGGTTTTTTCTTTTGTTTTATTGGTTTTTCAACAATAAATGAATCCATAAAAGATGATGTGTCAATAATCGGTTTTGAATTTAAACGAGCTTGACGCACTAGATGAGGTCGAGCTAGCTGTGTTTTATGATCTGTATGATCGACAATGTTAATCACATCTTCTTTGTTCTCATTAATGCAGCAGCTACTACTGACAGGATCAGGGGAGACACGTTGATCAACAATCTCTGGATTGGGGACAGGAGATTTATTCACAGGAGTATGTGATTGTTGTACATCTTTTTCTCTAACAAAAGTAAAGTTAATAATACGATCGAGGAATGAATCTAATCTTCAAAATACTTATTGAATCTAACTTAATGTAACTTATTTACAAAGTACATGTATGTTTTCTTGGTGAGTTTGTAAGGAATCATACTTCAGCTAATCCTGTTTGTGCAACGATGATAATGAAAAGTCAAATACAGATGCAGTTGAATGAGTTCATAACGGGCAATCGCTCACACGGATAGATACGTGGAGAAGGGGAGTGGACCAACACTATTTGGTTAAGCGTGACTAACTATCTATAGTCAGATAGAGAGAAGTTCTAGACATGTGACGAATAAAGTAGGCTATACACACACACGTTCAAATAAGAGCAACCAAGGTCATAGGTGAATGACCAACAAGGTCAAAACACATGTGAATAACAAACAACTTGAGAAGAATAGATTAATTGGTTTACTCTAAAAGCTAAAACAAACTATATAGGCTTGACATGATAATACACATCACAAGATAATCCAAACGGGAATAATTTAAAATAAGACACACAGTTTAGTGGAACATACAACTTAGTGTTTGAAGATGACGATACCAAAAGAGTTATGGTCAGTGGCACCTGAAAACACACTGCGGAACCTCAGGATTACCAACAAAGTGTTGCCATTATGATCCTTTAGACAAAATGATAACTAAACACAGAGAGTTAGTTGCCTGACATTCTCAACCCGAAGAGGCCAAGATTTACAAGCATAGAGCAAAACTGTTGTCATAGACGAGTTGCGAGCCAGACTTTTTACAATCAAACTAACATAATGACAGCACCGAAGATAGGTCAAACTGATATGTCTCTGAAGTCTTAACTATGCATGGATGGTTTCATGTCATGTCACCACTGGAAATAAAATTAGGCAGAATGTAAGTCATTAAAAAAATTTATGGATGTACATTAGTCATCGCGTTGGTTTACTCCAAATTTGAAATAATGATGAAAGCAAATATAATTGCAGACAAATACAACGTCACTATCAAACTGTCACTAAAATCGGTCTGTCAGTCGTCAACAAAGTAAGATCTAGGTAGAGGGTACATTTTATCGATTCGCCATAATTTAGAGCAACAAAAAAGAGGTCAGTCAGTCAGTCAGATACAACATAGAACTTCGTACGTATGTACATCAGTTCATGTCGCCATACCACATTAGCACAGAGACGCAATTGTCAAATCAAATCCCATTATGATTGAGATAGTAGAGGTATTAATGGTAATGAAGAAGACTAGGGTTTGAAGATAATATTCAAGAAGTATGATTCAGTGAGATCAGATCAGATGCAACGTAGAACTTCGTACGTAAGTACATCAGTTCATGTTGCCATACCACATCAGTACAGAGATGTAATTGTCAATTCAAATACAATAGTAGAAGAGGTAGTAAAGGTATTAGAAGTAATCGGAGAGGTTAGGATTAGAAGATATTATTCAAGAAATATGATTCAGTGAGAAAAGTTTAGAGAGTCAAAACTAAAAAGGAATTGAAGAATCCAGAATATTAGGATTTGAGAGAACACAAAGAATAAATGCACCGGCGCCATTGCAAACAATTTTGAGCCATGTCATTCAGGGTGTCTAACCATCGATTATTATCATCTCGCGGACCCCAACCAGGTAGTGGACAATCACCGACATGGCTAAGTCCACTCGTTAATGACTTCATGGATTTCTGTCATGTTTTGGTTTGGCCGCCCCTAACTTTCTTCCAACCTACTCCTACACTACAAAACAAAGCTTGTCGAGACAGTCGGTGGTTAGGCATACGCAGCACATGTCCCAACCACCGCAACTGATGAAGTTTCATTACTTCATCGATTGATCTGCCATTCTTACTTAGCACCCGATTCCTAATAACAGCGTTGATCACTCGGGTGTCCCAGGATATACGAACACAAAAAAAGAGGAAAACAACACATCGAAATGATAATAATAATAATAACAATACTAATAATAATATTGATGGCAGTAATAAAAGAAATGAACGAAAATAACATAATCCAAAGGATGTCACTACTGTTAGCGAATTTCTACCGCACAACGCAGATAAAAATAAATGTACGTTATTCTATTTAAGATGCGTAGGACACACCATCATCATTATCATCAAGATAGCACAATAAATCTTTAATTTTGTGTAATTAGAGTTCTAGATGTCAGTAATAAATTGTCAGATTGAATTCATCTTTCAATCATATCAGTAAGATTTACTTATTCATAACAATGTTAAGGAGAGATAGTCAAGTGATCTGACTACTCAGTTGATTTCGTTAACTCATTCATATTCATTGAGATTTTCCAGCTGTTTTAGTTGAGGATTCCATTTCGGTGTTTTTGGCACACAAAGTCACCCCGTGTATGTGGGGGTTGATGGAAAATGTATTGAGCCATCTCAAAACGAGAAAACAGTATAAAAAATATATATTAGCCTGCATTGCTTTTTTCAGTCTATGAAGTCATTGACATTTAGATCCAAAAATCCATGAAGTTACTGACAACTGGATTAAGTCATGTTGGCAGGTGTCGACTACCTGGTTGGGGCTCGCGAGATGATAGTAATAAGTGGTTAGAGACCTTAAATGACATGGCTCAAAACCATTTTCAATGCCACAGGTGCATTCATTCTTTATGTTCTCCCAAATCTTAACCTTTTGAATTCGTCATCATCACCTATATCTTTTTCTTTTTAAGTTTATTTCACTAGATTCTACTTCCTGAATAATATCCCTGAACCCTAATGTTTCCGATTACTGCTAATCTATCTTCTACCTCCACTACTATGGGATTTGAAGTGACAATTGCGTCTCTGTACTAATGTGATAAGACAACCTGAACTGATGTACGTACATGCGAATTTCTACATTGTCATTAACTGAATGATTGACATTCGGATCGAAACATGTTATCAGGTTCAAACTACCTAGTTCAGGTTTGAGCGATAATCGATACCTAGAATTGGAACTGAGTAATATGGCTCAAAACTGGTCACAATGGTGTGCATGAATTCACGCTTTGTCTACTCTTTGATTGTGAGTTACGAAATTACTTCATAACTACTGTTTCGTAAATTCTGTCCTTCTTCTCCAATCATATTACCCATATCTTTATATTTTTTGATGACAATAGCAGTGTGACCACTTGTACTATTCTGGCACCTTACCGGACAATTACATTTCTGTGTTGATATGACATGAGAAATTGAATCCAAATACACATGTATAAGGTGTTTAAGTTGTTTTTGACTGACTGACTGACTATTCAAACGATATCTGTGATAGTCATAAAAACACTTCCATCGGTACAACTTTACGCAACAAACACATCACAAAAAGTCACTAAAAAAGTTTACGATCAAAAAACTAACAATCTGAAATAACCTTACATAGTCTGGTTAAGTCCATTACTGTATAATAAAAAACTTTAACAGTATCAACAATTCACTAGGTTTGTCATACATAACAAACCATATGAGTACTTCCTCACACACACACACACACAACAAATATATATCCCCGACTTAATACAGTATTATTAGTGTTGCTCAACTGAATCACTTGTGACTATTTAAAAATCTAAATAAATTGTTTATCAAATATAAGTTCATATAATCAGCGTTCTAGATATACTGTTCTATGGGATGACCAGTAAGAAATTATAGTGTGCTATCCTGAACGAAGTAGGCACAGTAAAAGTGTACCCTGTTCACTGACGATTACTTAAGCTATCCTCTTTTCTTTAAAAGCATTTCCATGTCAATTATTTCATGGAGAAAAAATACAGTTCATAAATCTCGCCACAGTGGGACAATAAAGACAGACAGACGTCAGTTCAGGTTGCCATACCACGTCAGCACAGAGATGAAGCTGTCAGTTCAAATCCAACAGTGATAACGATAATAGAATTATTAGCAGCAATGGAGAAGATTATAGTTCGAAGGTATGATTCGCGAAGTGTAATTCAGTGAGATGAATTTGTAAAGAGAAAGATAGAGATTATAAGGAGTTCAGAAGGTTAGAATTAAAAAGCACACAAAGAGTGGATGCACCTGCGCCATTGCAAACGATTCTGAGCTATGTCGTTCAAGGTCTCTAACCATTGGTGACTTTCGTCTCGCGGACCTCAACCACGTAGCCTACATCTGCCAACATGACTCAGTCCACTTGTCAGTGACTTCATGCATTTCTGCCATGTTTTGGTCTGGCCACCCCTAACTTTCTTCCAACCTACTCCTACACCACAAAACATAGCTCGTCGCGGCAGTCGGTGATTAGGCATACGTAACACATGTCCCAACCACCTCAACTGATGAAGTTTCACTACTTCATCTATTGATTTGCCATCTTTACCTAAAACTCGTTTCCTAACGACAATAAAGAAATAAATAATAATACTAATAACTACAATTGTAGTTGTAATCATAAACTCCTACACACTTACCTGATAGATTCCATTATAATATTCGGATGGATTGTTTCATCCAATCGACTTGATAAATGAGGATTTGATGATAAATTTAATGAATCATTTTTTTCCAATAATGATAATGAATCTTTCACATAATTCATCATAGACATTCCCGTTTCCATTTGTGAACATAATAATTCGTGTAAATTTAAAATAAGAGCCTAATTATAGTATTTATTTAGAAAATAATAGAAAAAGAACAATCAATACATATAGAAAAAATAATACAAATTTTATACGAAATTTGAACTGTAACAAATTTGTTAGATAAAATTCATTCATCAGTCTATTTTCAAAGCTTTTCATCCACAAAGAGTTACATACTTATATAAAAAAAGACAAATATTTGTCATACTTTCAGTTAGTGAAGTGGTAATGAATGCTCAAAATGGAATAGGAAATCATGAAAGGATTAACTACTCATTGATGCATACTGACGAGTGTACTGCGCAGTAGTTCACTCCGTCTTACTTTATGGCTGTGGAACATGGCCAGTTAGAGTAGAAGATATTCGTGGGTTACTGATTTTCGATTATACGTGTCTCCAAAGTATTGCTCGTGTATCATGGGACAGCTGAGTAAGCAATGCTGTTATTAGGAAACAGGTGCTAGGTAAGGATGACAGATCAATAGATGAAGTGGTGAGACTTCATCAGTTGAGGTGGCTGGGACATGTGTTACATATGCCTAATCACCGTCTGCCTTGTCGAGCTATATTTTGCGGTGTGGAAATAAGTTAGACGAAAGCCAGGGACGGCCAGACCAAAACATGGCACAAATCCATGAAATCACTGACAAGTGGACTGAGTCATGTCGGTAGGTTTCGACTACTTAGTTAGGACCCGCGAGATGATAATCGATGGTTAGAGACCCTAAGTGACATGACTCATGCTTTTAATCTAATCGTTCTCCAATCGACCTGCCTGGCATAATAGAACCTTAAGGAACATATGTTCCAGCCAATATAGCTCGATCGGGTCATTACGATAGGCAAGCCCGACCACCACGTCAAGGTAGCCACTACGGTCGGGAACCGTTTGCAATGGGCCAGATGTATTCATTCTTTGTGTTCTGTCAAATCCTAACCTTTTAAATTCTGCATCACCTTTATCTTCTTCTTTATAAGTTTATTTCACTAGATTCTACTTCTTGAATAATATCCTTCGAACCCCAATCTCTGTGATCACTACTAATACTTTCACTACCTCTACTACTATGGGATTTGAATTGACAATTACATCTCTGTGCTTATTTGGTATGGCAATATGAACTGATGTATGTACGCATTGACCTACGAAGTTCTACGTTGCTAATGAATGATGTGTATTTAAGTGTTGAAAAATAATAATACAGAATGAAGGAGGCTCGGTTATTGTCACTATTAATCATGATTGAGAGGAAAACATATTACACAATCATAAGTGTGATCGAATAAAAATAATTGACAAAATTAGAGCTAACATTAAATCAATATGCAAATGTCAATAAGACTATACTAAAATAGATCTGGTTGGAAATGTTTGATTACAATCACTCCTGTTAAGACGGAGTGATATCAGCGTTAGTTATTTGGAAATGGTTTTGACTTGTGACAGATGTCTGTACTACGACTTTTATTTATCAGATACCTCCTAGTGATAGTGTGATGCGTGCTACTTATAAGTAGTATATGATGCGAGTGAAAACGTAATGTCTGGCAGCAGAACAGGATGGGGGAAGATCAAGAAAGGAAGAGTGGGAACACAATGGAATTTGTATGAAACGCATGAATCAGTGAAATGTCAGACAATGGATTGATGATGAATTGATTGAAGATTTTCAAATTAAAATGGTTTTCCTATTTTACTGAGTAACTCTGTAATTTTCGTTAAATACAATTCGGTTGCCCTCACCTATGTTCTCCTTCACTACAATAGGTCTTACATCCAAACAGACATTCCTATGGACTTTTTTCAAAAGTCCAATTCCTCTTTTCATGATTCTTAATTGAGTGCTGAATATTCATCTCAAATTAGTCATATCAAACTCCTCGTAACTTTACAATAGAAAAAACAAAAAGCTTTGAAAAATGGAAATGATGAATTCAGTTAACTTCGTTTTTTTTTCTAAAAATTGCACTGTTTACAATAATCAACTAATAAATCGATATATATGTGTGTGTGTGAAATACCTTTATTTGATCTCGGACTTCTTTAAACGCCTGTGATTGGATGACTTTCATACGACAATCAAATAATTCTAATTTTGCCTGTTCTGTAGCCATCTTTTGATCATTTAATTCCACTTCTAATTTAGCTAACTTTTTCGCTAATGAAGCATTATTAGCACGAAGAGATGTTACTGAACTGAAAGATTGATTGACTGTTTGAAAAAATAAATAATCAAGAGAAGGAGAGAGAGAGAGAAAATCAATAAAATACACAGTTAACAAGTTGACAAACGAACATAACAACAGTAACAACAAACTTCTCATCGAGAAGTGACCTTAGTTAGCCAACCAATATCAACTAGGAAGTATTAATCAGCTATTTAGTCTTGGTATGGGACTTCTCAACAAGGTGAGTTATTGGAAACCGACCCAAATTAGAAATGTACTCTATCTGGTAACAATGCAGTGGTCTAGAGGTGAGGAGATCGAAGCGAACCCAGGTGGTTCCAGTTTCGACAGCAACACTTTGTATTTCGAGGGTGAAAACCGAATCCTGAACATGCTTTCATTGTTGCATAGGGTAGTCAGAAGACTGCATTTAGTCAGCGTATTCACCGAATAGAACTATGTCATCGGCATATTCTAGGTCAATAACCGATCTTCCTGGTGGGTTCACCCGTGAAAAATCTAACGAGGATAATGTTAACTCTAAAAGCATGTCTGAGACAAAGTTAAACCAGAATGGAGAGAGTGGACAGCCCTGACGGACACCACTTGATGTAGAGAATTCAGATGACAGTCGACCAGTAGTGTTCGAGTAGAGAGCTTGTATAAGGTTAATGTACTTCTTTAGTACACCTTTCAACGACAGACTGCCACAGAACCTCACGATCCACTGAGTCAAATACCGTCTTTAGGTCCAGGAACACAACTATTGCCTACCGTCTAAATGTGTGTTCCAGGACCTGTCGTAGAGTGAATGTGGTCTATACAGCCACGTCCAGGTCAAAAACCAGACTGGTTTTCTCTAGTCTGCTCTTCACGAGCTCTAGTTAGGCCTCTCAGTATAATCGAGGCTAACAATTTAGAAACTATATTAGTTAGGCTTATTCCGCTGTGATTGTCACAAGAGAACTTTTGTCTTTTCTTGCAGACTGGAACAATCAGTGATTGAGACCAGTCAGATGGTATTATGCCCAGTTCCCAGATTCTACCTAAGATCACAGTCGATCTAGCCGCTAAAACTGTACCACCATCCATAGAAATCTCAGGTGTCAATTTATAAGGACCCGCTACTCTCCCTCGCTTCAGATTTTCTATGGCTTTCTCAACTTCATAAAGACTAGGACTTATATCCAGTAAGACGTAAACAAATACGCGCTAGCACTAGAGCATGGTCTGATTCTAAACAAGTGCTCCAGAATGAGCGGCAGTCTTCAATAGAGCATTCCCACCGATGGCTTATAGTGATGTGATCTAGTGAGGTCCAGTGTTCTGAAGACTTTGGGGGTCGCCATGAAAAAAGATGTTTTTCCTTTTGATTAAAGTTAGTGTTTGCCAGAAGTAGTTGGTTATCTGAGCACAATTGCAACAGACGGTCGCCATTGTCTGTTTTCTGAGCCGCGACACCATAAGATCCACCCAGGTGTCAGTCAGATGCGACGTAGAACTTCGTACGTTTGTACATAAGTTCATGTTGCCATACCACATTAGCACAGAGATGTAATTGTCAATTCAAAGCCAGTAGTAGTAGAGGTAATAAAGGTATTAGAAGTAATCGGAAAGGTTAGGGTTTCAAGATGTTATTCAAGAAGTGTAATTCAGTGAGGTAAATTTAGAAAGAGAAAGATAGAGGTGATGAGGAATTCAGAAGATTAGGATTTGAGAGAACACAAAGAATAAATACACCGGCGCCATTGCAAACGGTTTTGAGCCATGTCATTCAGGGTCTCTAGCCATCGATTATTATCATTTCGCGGACCCCACCCAGGTGTCTTCCCTCTTCACTTAGACCACCTACTTGAGCATTAAATTCACCAGCCACTATTACTATATCAGATCGCTCAACTTTTTGGACGACGTTCGGAAGGTTTCAATAAAACTCACCTTCCAACTCTCCTGAACTGCAGTCAGTGGGAGCGTAGACAGATATGACGAAAAGGCAACAGCGAGTGTCCCTATCTTTTTGAGTCCTTACTGTCCTGTTTAGTAGGACAGCGCACAAGTGTATATCTACTAGGATCCAATACAAGAGAGTCAGTTCTGCCCTAGAACTTAATGCTATATCTACACCAGAGAGGCCACGGGAAGTAGCAGAAGGGATTCCTGATACACGAATAGTGAATCTAGCTGGTTCTTTCTTTTGACATGGTGACGTCAAATGAA
>OX103977.1:5953253-5996337 GCA_944470395.2 Schistosoma turkestanicum
AAATAAATAATCAAAAGAAGGAGAGAGAGAGAGAGAAAATCAATAGAATAGATAGTTAACAAGTTGACAAACGAACATAACAATAGTAGCAACAAACTTCCTATCGAGAAGTGAGCTTAGTTAGCCAACCAATATCAACTAGGAAGTATTAATCAGCTATTTCGTCTTGGTATGGGACTTCTCACTAAGATGCGTTATTGGAAACCGATCCAAGTTAGAAATGTACTCTATCTGGTGAGAACGCAGTGGTTTAGAGGTGAGGAGATCGAAGCGAGCCCAGGTGGTTCCAGTTTCGACAGCAACACTGCATTTCGAGGGTGAAAACCGCATCCCGAAAATGCTTGCATTGTTGCTTAGGGTAGTCAGAAGACTGCATTTTGTCAGCGTATTAACCGAATAGAACTATGTCATCGGCATATTCTAGGTCAATAAGCGGTCCTCCTGGTAGAAGGTTAACCTGTGAAAAATCTAATGAGGATAATGTTAACTCTAAAAGCATATCAACGACAAAGGTAAACAAGAGTGCATAGCCCTGACGGACGCCAGTTGAAGTAAAGAATTCCGGTGACAGTTCGCCATAGGCTTTCGCACAACTAGTGGTGTTCGAGTAGAGAGCTTGTATGAGGTTAATGTACTTCTTTGGTACACCTTTCAATGACAGACACTGACACAGAACCTCACGATCCAAAGAGTCAAATGCCTCCTAAAGGTCCAGGAAGACAACTATTCTAGGACCCCTAAATGTGTGTCTGTGTTCCAGGACCTGTCGTAGAGTAAAAATGTGGTCTATACAGCCACGTCCAGGTCGAAAACCAGCCTGGTTTTCTCGAGTTCGCTCTTCACGAGTTCTAGTTAGGCGTCTCAGTAGCTAACAATTTACGAACTATATTAGTTAGACTTATTCCTCGTCGCCTGACACAAGAGGATTTTTGTCTTTTCTTGTAGACTGGGACAATCAGTGATCGAGACCAGTCAGATGGTATTACACCGAGTTCCCAGATTCTACCTAAGATCTCCGTCAATCTAGCTGCTAAAACTGTACCATCAGGAGTCAATCTATCAGGACCCGCTGCTCTGCCTCGCTTCAGATTTCCAAACGCTTTCTCAACTTCATAAAGACTAGGAGGACTCATATCCAGTGAGGCGCAAACAAATACGCGCTTGCACCACAGCATGGTCTGAGTCTAAACAAGTGCTCCAGAATGAGCGGTAGTCTTCAATAGAGCATCTCCACCGATGGCTTATAGTGATGTGATCTAGTGAGGTCCAGCGTTGTGACGACTTTAGGGGTCGCCAGGAAAGATGTTTTTCTTCATGCTTAAAATTACTGTTTGCTAGAAATATGACGTGATCTGAGCACAGTTGCAACAGACGGTCTGTTCTCTGAGCCGCGACACCATAAGATTCAACCAGGTGTCTTTCCTTGTCACTTAGACTGCCTACTTGAGCATTAAAGTCACCAGCCACTATTACCATATCAGATCGCTTAACCTTTTGGACGAGGTTCGGAAGGTGTTGTAACGGTTGGTTACGATATTTCCCGGCTAAATCTTATTGCTTAGTATTCTTGACACAAAACACTGGACAAGTAACACAAATCAAAACACGGTTGAACAGAAAGGATTGTATTCCAAAATAGCAAAGAAAAGAAGCTGGAGGTGATGGCGAAAGCCAAGGCAAAAGGGCTTGAAAGCGAAGAAGGCTAGAAGGCTTGAAGGCAAAGATAAATACAATGCTAGTCTATTTATAGCCTTTTCATGAGAAAACTTCTGGAAGAAAATTCACGTGATCGACTGGACTGGATTTGACCAATCAGCATGCAGCTAATAATACGAGAATTTTCTATCCTGTTCTCCAAGCTTCGATCAGGCGCTGATTGGGTAGGAAATTAGCCAATCAGCGCGCAGTGACGTAATCATGCTTTAAACTCCATCTATGTCCCACTAACACAAGGTTTCTGTAAAACTCATCTTTCACCTCGTCTGGACTGCAGTGGGAGCGTAGACAGATATGACGGAAAGGCAACAGCGAGTGTCCCTATCTTTTTGAGTCCTTACTGTCCTGTTTAGTGGGACAGCGCACAAGCGAATATCTACTGGATCTAATACAAGAGAGTCAGTTCTACCCTAGAACTTAACGCTATACCTACACCAGCAAGGCACGGGAAGTAGCAGCAGGGATTCCTGATACACGAAGAGTAAATCTAGCTGGTTCTTTCTTTTGACATGGTGACGTCAAATGAATGACGCTACTCGGATCCTGTATGCGCGTTTCCGAGACGCAGCATACATTGATGGCGCGAGATTCTAAAGTCCCAGCTAAGGAAATCTGTTGTCTTGTTTGACACAATGTCCGGACATTAAAAGCTCCAGGAATAGCGTTTTGTGAACTCGAATCGTTTGCATTAGCGGTGCAGCGTGATAAAGGGATGTGAGGAAGGTGAGTCGTGGAGATAAAAATGATTAAGAGGTGTAGGAAGGATTGGATTTTGACCAATTTGGTCCCGTGTGTTGCTACAGGTATGAGGGCAGATGTTATTTCCCGGCTGCCCACACCATGGTTGTTTCTTGGGGAACCTAAAAGGAAGGTAGATGCCAGAGAGACCTGCCTGGCATGGTACGGCCTACATAAACACATTTTCCAGTCAACATAGCTCGGTTGGGTCACCACGATAGGCAAGCCCTACCACCACGACAAGGTAGCAGCTACGGTCGGGCCTAAACATGAACAAAAAAACAATATGATCACTACTAGCCAATTGCTGTAGAATATTTAGACAAGCAATATCGTCGGATACATTAGTGGTTACTCACTCTATCAAAGATCGTTGGTTGGAACCAGAACGTATGGGTTCGAGTACATGCTCTACTAAAGCATGTCTCATTAAAGTCACCAGAGGTCTACTATCGAAAGACTTTTCAGATCCTACGGTTGACACCTCTGTTCAATCTATATCAGGTGCACTAAAATCACCTAATCTCATGCATTGTTATTTCTACTCTACAGCCGACCGTTCTCTGGAATAAAGTTAACTCAGCAGCTTGGGCTATGATAGATAGCACCGAGCATGAAGGTACAACCTACAAAAGTGAGTTCACAGATAGTGACTTCACAGGTTCCACTACACAAGAGAATGGATATTGATATTAATAATTGAGTATACAAGGAATCCATCCCCTTCTATGCACCTGTTAGGCAGCTGTACCCCGATAATTCAGGAGTTGCATCAAATTCATGGACTAAACAAGTTTCAGTCGCTGCTATGAATCGTTTTAACTCATCCACTATAACTCTATTTCATGTAACTTATTTCCCGGACTAGAAGCATTTGTAAATACAATTCTTGATACAATTCGTTTTCGAGACCTGACTAATCGAAAACCTACTAAACGAGGACCTTCAGTCAGTCAGTCAGTCAGTTGCAACGTAGAACTTCGTACGTATGTACATAAGTTCATGTTGCCATACCACATTATTAGCACAGAGACGCAAATGTCAAATCAAATCCCATAGTGATAAAGATGGTAGAGGTATTAATGTTATAATAAAGAAGACTAGGGTTTAAGATATTATTCAAAAAATATAATTCAGTGAGATAAGGTTAGAAAGACAAAGGTAGAGGTGCTGGATAATCCAGAAGATTAGGATTTGAGAGAGCTCAAAGAGTGGATGCACCTGCGCCATTGCAAACGATTTTGAGCCATGTCGTTCAAGGTCTCTAACCATTGATGACTTTCGTCTCGCGGACCCCAACCAGGTAGTCTACATCTACCAACATGACTCAGTCCACTTGTCAGTGACTTCATGGATTTCTGCCATGTTTTGGTCTGGCCGCCCCTAGCTTTCTTCCAACCTACTCCTACACCACAAAACATAGCTCGTCGAGGCAGTCGGTGGTTAGGCATACGTAACACATGTCCCAACCACCTCAACTGATGAAGTTTCACCACTTCATCGATTGATCTGCCATCCTTACCTAGTACTCGTTTCCTAACGACAGCATTGCTTACTCGGCTGTCCCACGATATACAAGCAATGCTTCTTAAACATCTATGATCGAATACTAGTAACCTACGAACATCTTCTACTCTTAACGGCCATGTTTCACAGCCATATAAGAGAACGGAACGAACTGCTGCGCAGTACACCCGCCCTTTGGTTAGCGAACGGATATCACGCCTACGCCATAAGTGACGCAGGTTGGCAAAAGCCGATCGAGCCTACTGTATCCGAGCTGAGATTTCGTCAGTCACCAGACCG
Source organism: Schistosoma turkestanicum (assembly GCA_944470395.2). Taxonomy (NCBI): domain Eukaryota; kingdom Metazoa; phylum Platyhelminthes; class Trematoda; order Strigeidida; family Schistosomatidae; genus Schistosoma; species Schistosoma turkestanicum. The sequence goes on from OX103977.1 coordinate 5,957,514, forward strand.
TCAGCACTGATGAGACTCCCAAGATAAGTGAAGTGATCTACACGCTCGACTACTTCACTCCCTATCACTAGTTCAGGTGCCGAAGCAACCCAGTCTTGAAGCAACATTTTGCATTTGGAGGGGGAAAACCGCATCCCGAACATGCTCGCATTGTTGCTTATGGTAGTCAGAAGACTCTGCATTTTGTCAGCGTCTTCACCGAATAGAACTATGTCATCGGCATATTCTAGATCAGTAAGCGACTTTCCTGGTAGAAGGTCAACCCCTGAAACATCTGACGAGCTTAATGTTAACTCTTTCACCTACTTTGCCGATGGGTTTCTAGTTCATCTAGAGCTACCTTCCATTTTATTTTATCTTTTAAAAACATACCAGGTCTTACTCGAATGTCGGTACAATCTTGACGTCAAGCATTAATTAAGAGAGGGTCCTCTTGAGTATAGTTTTAAGTTGTGAGTTCGGAGTATTCTGTGGCTTAGAGATAGAGCCTACTAAAGACTTATCAGCTGAACGTGTTGTTTGTGGGAGCGGTTTTTCGCCTTACTTTTTGCACATCCGCCACGCTAATGACCTATATCAGCACAATATTAGGCAGTAACGGTCTCGTTCGGATCTCCAGAAACAAATTCAGGGTCCTGACCTCCAATAGGCAGTGCGATTTCATTTTTAGTTTGTTTTGAAGGAAATTCTCCTTTTACATTATGTAGCCTGGGATTTGGTTCCTTCCTTAACTGTAGGTAATGAACGAGCACACATTTCGCAGTCAGTGCTTGAGTGGCCAGTACAACTATCTCCAGCCTTCTCATAGACCAAAGTCAGAAGACATCGCCTCCTAAACCACTAACGTTCGATAAACCACATAGGATTTAGGCTAAAAGCAACTTTTGTATGCAACTGGTTTCTAACGAGTTTAGATCTTGTGGAACCGTTTGTTACACTCATCACAATGCATTCTTTCAGAAGGGATGAGCAATTTAGTTATGCATATTTATGGATAGAGCAAATAACCGTAATCAGATTATGAAGTTTGGAAAATCTACAAAATACACAAGATTCTACTTGGTGTAAGAATTAACAAAACTTAAGTATCACTAAACGTGTTTGGACAAACTTCGGACATGTAACCGAAATAAGTTGAGTTAAAATAGACCAAGTAAATATACAAAGGCAAACTCAACTCAAAACAATTATGAAAATGACTGCCTTTTATACTATTACTGCTAATCCGAAAAATTGGCAGAAACTTAGTAATCAGTTACACTCACTTGACTTCTGAAGTAGTCTTCTCGATGTATTTAACAACCCCCTATTTCGCATAGCCCTGATACTGTCATTGAGCCTTGGATTATTTGATTTACGGAATGAAATACAGATATGCGGTTTTGGAATACTCATAAAGACGGACGGTGAACTGTATTGCGAGCCTTTTTTGTGTAAACATAATACCAGTGCATATGAACAAAAGCTAGTATCCAATTTGTTTTATACGTGCTAGAAAAGGCCATTTGATTCCTCTGAGCTCGCTTATTGTCATTTTGTTATAGTTTCAGGCATCTATAAATGTCAAATAGATGGCAACTCATCCACTCAACTGCACTAATTTTGATCGGTTGGAAGTTATTTACCAATTTGTGTGTCCCGTGATTTGTAGTTTGAACTGGTTATTAAGCCTTCTGTGGTTATAAGGCCGATATCGTAATCTGAGGAGACATTAGAGAGCGAACTTCAATTGAGGATGTAAATTGTTTATGTCGCGTTGGGAGGAATGTTCATGATCTGACATTTCGACTGATTTAGTTTTGACCCGTTTCCTGCTGTCCATTTCTCTGTCGCTAGAAGGTAATTTCGAAACTCAGATGAATTGTTCACGCTTCACAGACCTCCAGACCTCCAGATCTTTGAATTATTTGCATAGATTATTGCAGTTAGTTCATCATAGAGTGAGAGGATAGAAAAGAGAGACTTTATAATATTTTGTATAAAAATAATCCGTTGTTCCTCAGTCGATGACTCCATAAAGGCTCTGTGGGAGTTTATTTTCATCTAGCTATATAGTCGAGAGTATGGTCACATTCTGTCAATACTCACGTGAAGCTTCCTTGGACATATGTCACCCGCGTCTTATCTGTGTTACTGTTTGAAAATATAAATGAGCTGTTTGCTTACAAACCAATGTTTACCTATCTTTTGAACCACACTTGATGTATCCATTATCAGGTAGTGAAAGCAACTCATGATGCCGTTCAAGAAGAATCGAGACAATCGAGGGAGGAAATTCTGTACATAGGGTGTACAATCTTATTTCCATTAAAATGGTCTTTCGAAAGATAGGAGAAAGATTATATCGTGTTTCATGGAAGATATGTAGCTTAGCAGCATAGAACGTTTTCTTCATGGATTTTGTAAGAACATTCTTTATGGATCAAAACCATACCACTTGTCCTTCTACTGAAGGAGAAGGTTAGGAGTTCTAATTTTCACTTCTGAAACTCAGAGTTTGCAGTTGCTCGGATCGCTGCCTACAGTACATTTTCGTACATTTTTGAGTCACATTTTAAATCTGAATAACATTTTGAAGCTTGGATTTCATCAGGGTTGTGTATACCGTGGTGAACTTGTCGTGGTGCAACCTGGTAACATGTCATAATATCCATAGGGTTCTGGACCCCTTAACTTCTATGATAGAGATCAGAGATGTGGTTTTATGATCATACATACAGCTGTAAAAAAACACAAAAATGAATAATTCTGCAGGTCTACGTGTTAAGATGTCCATCAAATATCCTAAGATAATTGTTTTTAGGTCTAGTTCTACTGGTCAATTCCTATTGGTCATCCTAAGTATCAACGTCACATGCTTCAAATGTTGTTTCTTATTGGTCATCCTAATGTCGCAGACTTCAACGTTGTTTCCTATTCGACGTAACTGTATAAATATGTATTATTTGTTACGTTTTATGACCGGATCCTCATTCTCTTCTGGACTGGAACCTCGTACTTTCCGGATGCGTGTAGAATACATGTTCTACTTCATATCAAGTCTTCTTCTTTTACTCAATGCAAGTTTGGGACGTTTCTATTAGAGCAGCCTGTCGTGTCGCCGGATCCTCGATCTTCGCTCTCGTTTTCCTACCAACGTAAACCCCTAATAGTTCAAGTATATCAAATCGACGTGTCTATGCGAAGTCGTAACACTACGATATCGACGCCCCTTATAATTTCTAGCGTCATCCTCCTTCTGACTTCTAGTTTAACTTGGCTTTTGGTATCCTCAACCTCAAAGGTTTGGCGGACAAAAGCGTTTTCCCTCTCATATTCACATGTATTATATTTTTATTATGTCGTAACGCATTTGGTTTGTCGGCAGAAATGCGTCTGCGTATGAGAGAGGCCATTGATTAATAGACTTCCGACAAAAGATTTTTTCGACAGCGCTTTCGGTCTGAATTTTCCTAAATTTGCAAATTTTTCTTGTTTCATTTCAAAATAATGCCGTAGGCGAAGTAGCCACATCTGCCAATAGGATTCCGGAGATCAACATAGTCTTCATCTCTAGGGTTTTTTCAGCTGAACAAACACTTAGAGTTATCCAAAAAGAAGTTATTGTACTCCATAATACAATAGAACAATTCTTAGATCTTCGGCACTGTCGCGAACTATCAGAGACTCCTCAACGAAGCCTATCTCGAAAAGATCGATTTACAGATCGTCCTTGACGAACTCATACGTGAGGTTTGCGTAAGCAAAGCTTCACAGTTGTTCACTGTTAATAAGGTTCTGAAAAGAAGAAAGTGCTACAAAGCCTTATGATTTATGACTACAGATTGACTAACTGTTTATACTTGAGCAGGCAAAGTAACGGTAAGTCATCAAATAAAACCCATACTGGCTGCCGAAGTAAAACGACTTGAAGTATGACAGTCTTCAATTTAAGTAGTACATGCCTGAATAAGCATGTTGTAAGGTGTCTTGGTAGAATAGCTATCTTGAAATAAAGGGGAAAATATGAGTCTAAGTAGCAGTAGTCGTATATGAATTACCTCAGTATCGCAGATACGTTGCATCATCCCCAACAAAAAGGAGTTCAAAACAAGAAAAACCTTCTTCCTTACAAACGTGAGTGGACTGGATTCATCGCTTTTACTGTCAGTGTCTGCTAGTCAATAACTCCACACTTCATCCTTTCATGATATTAGGCTCACTCAAAGTAATCGTAAGATAAAATACTGTATCTTACTGCAGGTTCTACAAGTTCCATATCTCATGGTAGTCAGGCTGTCACAACTTATGAACAGTGGGTTAGGCATCAGTCCAGTACTGTAAGTTACTACAGTAAGATGTTAGAGTTTTTATACAAGCTAGTAGCATTTATGGTGCAACAGTGAAAAAATACCTATTAGGTGGTTGGAAAAGTATACGATTAATTTAGTTATAATTGAAGCAGTCGATGACGAGATAAATGGGTGGTAAATCGGTAGGGTGCTTGTGAAAGCAGTCAACTGATGACAGGTCATCAGAAGCTCATAAAATAGAGTTTTGTACAATCCGAACTGGGTGATATTTACTCAGGTGGAAAAGAAACATGTTTAATTGAGGTCATCGAGTTTGTGGAGTCGACTGTATTGGAGTTTAGAGACAAATCTCTGTCGTGTAGTAAAGGAGCGAAAATATTCATATTTCAACTGGCGTCCACCGTCTTTAATAGTACTTAAAAGGCAGTCAAATTCGCCACTTATGGCTTGAGAAACATACAAGCCTCTGATACAGCATTAATGTTCCCCGACGATCATCATTTGAATCGATCATCACACGCCACGGTTTAAGAGTATTCGTTATAATTCACTGGTGGTCTCACCAAATCCAAATGAACCTGGTTGAAGCGAATGCTAAGATTTTCGATACTGGAAAAAACTGCGGGATGCGGTCCAGTAGTCAAGACTCTTGAGGAGGGTACTTGTCAGGAGATGAGTTACGAGCAAATACTATGCGTTAGTGCTCTGTGAACAGAGTGAGTTCTCGGTCTTTCAAAGAAGGTTGAAAGGGTCTTAAAGCAAAATAAACAGCCAGGATTTTGCTCCTGAACGTGCTTCATCTCGATTCAGTGTCTTGCAACCGTTTCCAGAAGAACGCCAAGGGTTTCCAGGTATTGATTACCCATAGTTGTAAGAATCCTTCGGTTGCTAAATCATACTCGTCTACCGTGATACTAATGTCAGGATATTCATCAAATATCCTAAAGAAATAATTTTGTGAGCCCGATTCCATTGGTCAATTCTTGTTAGTTAACATTTAAGGTCATCCTAAACTATCAACTTCACATACTTTTAAATGTTCACGGTCGACATAACTGTATCAATATGCATTGTCTCTACAGTTTTATGCTCTTCTTCTTCTTCTGTACAAAACCTCATATTTTCTGGGTGCTTGTAGAACATACTTTCTCCATCATATCAAGAAATTTTGATACCTTTAGTGGGGCCTTGGGACGCTTGGCTTAGAGTAGCTATCATGTCACTGGGTCATTTTTCTTCGCTCTCGTTTACCGACTAAGGTGAACTCGTATTAGTTAAAGCACACCAATTGACGAGCATAACAACAAATAAGTGATTAATCCTGGAGGTGATGCAATATAGTTAAGCAGGTGACATATTCTTTCACTGTATGAAATTCATTCTTCATAGTGTCGTACAAATTAAAGTTAAGATCAGAATGTGGTGATGTAGCAAGTCTACACAAACGAGTGTTGTTGAAACGTGTGACACTAAGAAAATCTTGTGAACAAGTCTAAGTACACCCAGTGGCAATCGGTTTTCCATTTGCTACCTGTAGATTTAATACTTGATTCTGTAGGCTTAAAGGATGTTAACTTCTGCCTCAGCTTCAAATAGATAGCTAATCTTCGTCATCAAACCACTGATGCAAAGAGGATACCTGTGTCCACCGGCAACGGTTGTCGTTAACACATGTTGGCAGGATAGTCTCCCGGAATTTTAGAAAGAGAGGATTTAGACTTTTGAAAACTGTAGGGTTGCCTGCACTTTTGAGAAGATTCGCCATAAGTGTCACGGTACCGCGACACCACTTCGGGTTATCTGTTTCTGTCGGTTTGTAAACGAATCTTTTCGAAATAGGCTACGTTGAGGAGTCTCTGATAGTTTGCAACTGTGCCGAAGATCTAAGAATCGTTCTATTGTACTACAAAGTACAGTAACTTCGCATATTAAGACAGTATTTATCACTACATTACAACCACTTTATTTCCACTATGAGTCACACAACATTAGAAGACAGTCGTTGCGAGCATATTAACCTTTATGTCTTGTTAAATGCAGGAAAGTCCGATTGTGTGTGAGTGGCATCGATAGACTTCTTCTGAGTATTAGGTATGCATGAGTTGCCGATTTTTATTGAATGTACGGAGGCCAAGCATTGAACGAGTTTCAGCGGTTCGCCACCGATCTGTGGAAGGCAAGTGTACATGCCATGATCGAATCGACAATCCTATGGAAGTCGATTCTCTTTACTCTAAACCCGTGGTTAGTAAACCCGACGATGTAGGATGTATTTATTTGCACTGGAAACGATAATGAAGATGTCCATTAATTATAAAGGATAATTTACTCAGAATAGACAGACATATAATATAAATGTGATTAACAATAGCTGATGATAAAAAAAGGAAGATATGCCATCGTTAGTTGGCTACGAATGTTACTTTGTTCATTTATCAATCTACCTGTGACTCATTTTAATACGATTGTACACTTATGCAAATATTCGTAACTTTTGCTTCTAAACGATGAGTATAACTGACTCTGTAAGATTGTTTCTGTGTGTATATATATGACGGTAAATTCTTCCATACAAACATCCTACGTGACACTAGTTATTAACTTCCAAACTTGAGTATCCAAAAATACGACTATCAGTCATGTTTTTACCCTGTTCAAATTTAACTACTCATGAGTAGTTCAAAATAATTTTGAAAAAATCTAAGACAGATCAATGAATCTAGTCTCTTTTCGGCTTTTATAATTGAAATCACAAACTGATCTACATTAGACCACCATTAGAAATCTGGATGCACTGGCCGGACATTAACACCACTGGATTTCGAATAATCGGCCTAACAGTTAGGCTTTAATAAGAGATAAAGAAGTTCCTGATTTCGATACCTGTGTGTGGAGGTTATGGATGAGTACTGGTGATTAGTCCCACAAAGTTAGCCTTCGTTATGACCTATGTTTTAGACCAATAAACGTGGATTAAAACTTGGCTAAATTATATCCAAATTGGAAATTACATATTTCAATATATATGGATGTTGAAATTTGTTGGTACTTGTTCTTCCATTTAAATCTTTATGAAGAAAGCTAGGATTATTTCCTCAATTTATTCCCTCTGATTTCACTGACGCACCAGGTATGTTGTCAGGTCTTTCTGCTTTATCACCCTGACGAACATGCTGATTTATTCAGCTGTCGAGTACTTGCCTGGACATTCATTCACGATTGTCTACAGTCTCTTACTGTCATCGTTGCAATCGGTGGTGGGAACAAATCACTAGATAACATTTCGTGTAATCTCCTCATTCTTTTTGTTGAAAGATGCTTAGATGATCCTGAGGCTGACAATAACATCCTGTAAATACTTTTAATCATCCTTTAGACAGAACCCGTGTAACTCCTTGTTTGTGTGTGGCTTTTTCTTCTTCATCGCCCGATTACAATAGCATCGCTCGTGAAGCTAATCTTTTCTATCAAGCCTTCATCCAATGTCTTTCACTCATCCAAGCATCAATACATCGTAACTTTTGATTTCTTCCACATTACGCGGGTATTCGATATACCAATGTTATCCGTAACTACGGTTGTAAGAAAGGGTATCAAGCACTTTAATCTCAAAGGAACTCGGCTTTCATCGCAAGACGTCATAACTTTCTTAAATGAAAACCCCTTCATTTCCTAAGGCAGACTTAAAAATGATTTAAGATATGAATTACGGTTGACATTTTCTAGCTACATCGCTCTGTATGATTTGTGGTTACTCACCCTACAGCTTTATGCAGACTTGAAACCGGCAGTCATCATTTAAAAGGCTCCAGGTTTCGGTAAAAAGGTGATAGTTATGATAAAGAAATATATGAAATGATTTTGTCCTGTATTTTTACTGGGACAAATGAATGAATTTCACATTATGCGAAGGCAATTTTTATCCTGATTACCCTTTAACTAGTTTAGATAATTTTGACCGAAAAGAAAGAACAACATACCTTAGATTGTTTGACCATGTTCTTAAAAGCCTTTGAACAAAAGTAAGACCTACTTTAAACAGTGCAATCATTAAACATCAGGTTGATGCTCTGCAGTTTTTCAAAGTGATGCGTAAGCAGATGAGCTTCAGCCACCTCAAACTTTATTTACATGTTCAACAACAGATGGCTGTTAATCTTTTCTTACTTTGAGGATCAATATTCCTTCATTACATCATTAGATTTTGTTCAATTCTTTTTTTTTTAATTAACCAATTAAATTACTGATTTCTTATTTCGATGGTCTTCTAGATTAGTAAATCTTATTTTAACTAACTAAGCTTCATTCATTTTATTCTTATTGATTACGTAATCACTTGTGTCTAGTGCTTTCGATTTTTGTTATGATCAATGTTGCATAATGTTCTTGCGTATAAAGCATACATTTTCAATCTTTTATTCAGTCTATTCAAACCGTTTACATCGTTGTTATACTACACTGACATATGATCATACCGACCTCCATTTAAACACTTTTGTGTCAGTAATTTAAATCCAATCTGTAATTATGATTTTAAATATTACTGGTTGTATGCAGCTGATGAGAACCAAACGAAATGAGATTAATTCGTCTTAATATACTTGAATCGTTGTTCTTGCTCTTTTCAAGTTGATGAAAAGATCTACATGTATGAAATTTTTCTGTAACGATCTTATATTGATTGGTTCATTTGGTTTCGATGATACATAACATTGATAATTGGAGCATCATGAACCAGTTGTGTCGTTATGAACACTGACAGTTTTCCACTATTCTCCCCGATTTTCGCACTGATAAACGTGATGTCAGATGTTTTATCGAGTTGTAGATGAATGAACTGCTTATTAATGTCCGAGTTCACATGTTTTCTTAAACGGCAATTTCCTGCTCCCCCTTGAGATAACAATATTTTATTTGCTGGAGCACTAGATCTATATTTCTTAAAGATAAAGTTTCATTGGACGACGTCGGTGTTTCTTACTTTGCCTGGAGTTTATTTATGTCCCTTACGATGGTATTTAGTGCAATGATAGTTTTTATATGAACATATGGCCATTCACTATATAGACAACATGGAGATGACGGATGGTATTTTTTTCATCGACTGGAATCTTTCTATTCACTTGCTGAATCGACATAGGGTGACAGGCTTTCGTCTTCTACCATAAAACTATTGTGTTTTAGTTTCATCAGTCTCTGAAATTCACTATTTATTTCTTGTATCGTTATATTTGGAAACTGTTCAATTTTAGAATTCTAGTGATGATATCAGCATCTTTCAGAGAGTGAAGGCTACACACAAACACAGGATCTTCTGTGATTACTGATAATTTAAAGCGTTCACATTCGTGAGTTATAAGCGTTGCACACTTAACTCAGTCATCATCATCAACTTTCATTGTCGTCTCAAGGTAAAGATAACGGATGATGAACAGACAAGATTGCTCACCAAAGATTAGCGACAATATATTAACAGTTGCATCAAAAGCTTAAGTTTCTTGAAATTTTCGGAACAATAAAATGACGACTTTCAAGTTCATTAGTGCTTAATTCTTTTAACAGTAACCTGACCGTAACAATTTCATCATGTCTGTCTAGGTCAACTTAAAAGAAATCTTATTATTTCTTGAACCTAGATATGAACATAAAATCAGCTAACCCATTGAAATGTGAAATTTATGAATAGAAGTCATGATGGAATCAGGACGTAATTTAAAATTTTTTTGTGTGAAGTAAAAACAACATATAAAATCATCCAATCCCGCATTGAGTGGTGTTACGTCATCATCAAATCATCTTACATCACACTGACATTTTAGAAATTCCATGGAAATGTGACTGGAAAAAATTGTTTCAACTTCTTGAGAACCACTGCAGGCTTCTATGAGCCATCTCAACAGTTACAAACCTAGTTCTAAAGTCAGTTCATAGTCTTAGTTGGTGACGGCACAGTGAATGAAGCAGATTTGAAACAAGGTTGGACGCAAGCTCTCCTAAGTTTCCTTGAATTCCGTTAGAAAGAATAACACTTAAAATCCCGTTCGCCTCACTTATTCAGAGTAGAATAATGGCGAATAGGTACCTACAGATTGCAAAGAAATATATTTCATCAAGATACCAAAGCAGAGAGATCTTAGGCAATGTGGGTACTACAGAGACTACATCTTTCTCTCAGTAACTGGGAAATTCTTTATCAGTGTCGTTGAACCGAATGCAAGTGTCAGTAGACCCTGACAATTGAAATCAACAAACCGAATTCCATAAACATCGGTCATGTAACGGCCAAGTCTCCACACTGCGGATCATCGTTGAACAATAAATGGAATGGAACTCACCACTACAATTCAGTTTCCTTGATTATGAGAAAGGATCTGTCAACGTGGATAGAAAAACATAATTGGATGCCTAAGTAACACTTTTTCACAAAGAATGAAATATTATTATGGGTTTTAAACCTCAGCTGCAAGTCTTCCTTTTTCACCTACGTTTGGATTCTAAGATTTAGTTACTGATTTAATAAACTTCAATAGTTCATGAGTGTTATTTGTACAACTAGTGTGGTTTTTAATACTTCCAATTTCGGTGACAAACCTAAAAAATCATCTGAAGCACAGCAGTGTGAACAAGAATTTCTTAAGTCAAGAATAAATAAACCAAATGACACTTTATTTACTCACATGACAATATAATAGTTCATGTATTCCAGCACCAGTCGACTTATACTGACATATTCTGAAGCCATTCAGAAACACATATACAACTGCTAATATCACTCAACTCACGTATCAATACTAAATCGATATACAGTTTAACAATAACAAGTTGTGTAATTTTGTATACAACTAGAAATAACAAGTATGTATCATAGCTAGCAGAGAATTATTATTATTATTGAGTAAATATTGAATAATGAACAGTCGACAGGAAATTAATTTTAAAAAATTCTCATGTTTTTATGTACAATTCAATTCTATCTAGTCATTTTTTTATAGTCAGTCAGTCAGTCAGTCAGATGCAGATGTAGAACTTCGTACGTAAGTACATCAGTTCATGTTGCCATACCACATCAGCACAGAGATGTAATTGTCGATTCAAATCCAATAGTATTAGAGGTAGTAAAGGTATTAGAAGTAATCGGAGAGGTTAGGATTACAAGATATTATTCAAGAAGTATGATTCAGTGAGAAAAGTTTAGAAAGTCAAAACTAGAGGTGTTGAAGAATCCAGAAGATTAGGATTTGAGAGAACACAAAGAGCATAAATGCACCTATGCCATTGCAAACGATTTTGAGCAATGTCATTCAGGGTATCTAACCATCGATTATTATCATCGTGCGGACCCCAACCAGGTAGTCGACAACTACCGACATGGCTAAGTCCACTCGTCAATGACTTCATTTTTTTATAGGTAAATAAATAAACTAACTAAAAACCATTCTACAAGGTACAAAAATATCAATATTCCTCCTTTTGTTAATCTTAATTTCAATATCCCACTTGCAAATGATGGATGGATTAACCTGATGAATGACTGTTATTGTCACATAGGTCGGTCAAGATTAAGTTTTTTTTCTTCTACAATTGGATAGTTTCTTTTAAAGAAGAGAGGTTTAATGATTGATCGATCGATTTTTGGTGGGGGGGTGGGGAGATATGATGAACAGAAAACATTTAATCCAGATTTTGTAGTAGTTTGAAAAGTCATTGAGGCGTAATATAACTCTAAGTGAACTGACTTCATTTTAAAGTATACAACATATTCATGCTGTATTTAATATACAGATTGCTATTCATCAATGGGAACACAATGGAATTTGCATGAAACGCATGAACAGTAGTGAAATGTCAGACAATGGATTGATGATGGATTGAAGATTTGCAAATTAACCGTTTACGATATGGTTTTCCTATTTTATTACTGAGTAACTCTGTAATTTGCGATAAACACAATTCGGTTGAACCTCATCTGTGTTCTCCTTCACTACACTAGTACCTTGAGATTTGATACTGGACGATATCGATAAGAATTCGATAGCAAACATTGACTCGCTCTGTCAGTATTAAAATTACACCATGTTTACGTGTATCCGACAGAACGAATACTAAATACGAGAGGCCTTCTATCGAATACCCCAAATTAACTATTATTAAACAAAGTGCCACGTGATGCCAAGTTACCTGGTCTATTGGCTGTATTGTATAATATTGATATGCTTGAAACTATTACGAGTTCACCTTACTTGGTAAACGAGAGAGAAGACAAATGATCCAGTGACACGATAGGCTATTCCAATCCGTTTGTCCCCGGCCCGGCTAACTATATCAAGAAGTCTTGATAAGGCGTAGAAAGTGTATTCTACAAGCACCCAGAAACACGAGGTTGACAAGCACACAAATTGAGCTTATTTACACATGATAGAAATGTCCTTGGGAGAGCCTGTTAAGTTCGTCACTAGGTACACTTGAAACTATTACGAGTTCACCTTAGTCGATAAACGCGAACGAGACAATGAACCAGCGTCCAGGTAGGCTACCTTGATCCTAAACTGCAAAAGATAAGTCTTGGTAAGCGTAGAAAGTATATTCTACAAACACCCAGCAATCAAAATACCATTAAGCACACAACTCTCGTTTATTTATACATCATAGAAACGTCCTTGGGACAGTTGCGAAAATAGCACACTAAAATATACAGCAGCCAATCACAGCCATGGATTTTCCTGGTGGGAAATGAAATCTCAAGGTCAACCTATCAGCCAACGCTGGCACACGTGAAATCCAAAATAAGGCATTTATCAATCGAGTTCTGGGGATCTAACATTCCCAACAGAGCTACAATATAGCGTAATAAAATAATCCATCAATCAATCACAGTCAATCAGCAGCTTATGCGCAAAAACATAAAAAATCCAAAATTAGAACCCTTTCCAAGTGAGTTTGAGGGATCTAACGTCCCCAAAAAGTATAATTGGTAGGAACAGATCAGGGGTTTAAGGAATACGTCATGTGTATGAATTTTTGACAGTATTTTGTACATATCTACTAAATATTCAAAATAATTACATTTCTGTCAAACTTATTCCTTAACAGAATATTATCACAAAAAAAACAACATCACCATCATAGAACAAAGTAAACTGATAATATATTAATAGGATTCACAAGTTCAAACTGAAAGTTGTGTTGTCTAAAAATCGACCATGTATTCAAACAAACAGAGAATGAATAGTGAATTCCTAACAATATTGCTGATATCGAAATCACTAATAAAAAAAGGTTCATGAAAACTTTCATTTCAAACTCTTTTCTCTTGTTCAGTCTAGTAGATATTTAGCTTGTACTATATATATATATTTTTTTTTTTTCATAAATGGTAATTTACTAATGAAATGTATGCGCAATTAAGTTTTCCCTAACTGACCTCTGTAAAATTTGACTATTATGTAAAGACAAAATGATTCATAGTTGTGTACTGAACATCAGAAAACTAAGTTGAAATTACTTTTCAATAAACGTATTTTATTATAACGCTTTATATATAGTTCACTAATTAATATTTGAATTTTGAATTAATGATAATGTTTTGGGGCAGAGTTTTGGAGGTTTCGTGTTTTTACACATTTGTAATCATTAATCAATCATTGTTAGACCACCATTAGAAACCTGGAAATACTGGACGCCGGCCGTTTCGTCCTGGTGGGAAACTCATCAGCAGTGTGTATCCACGACTCCTGCACATCGCAGGATTCGAGCGCGGGACCTTCGGTACTGTGCGCGAACGCCTGACCATCGGACCACTGGGCTGGCATCCAACGGTGTTAATGTTTAACTCCTAATTTCTTCCTCCACTGGAATCTGGTTTGTTCTCTCTCACAGTAAGTTGTTGCTGATGCTGTCTGGCCAACGAACACGAAGTATTTTGCGTAGACAACTGTTTACAAATACTTGTATCTTCTGGATGATGGCTTCGGTAGTTCTCCAAGTTTCCGCTCCATATAGTAGAACTGTCTTGACATTTGTATTGAAAATCCTGATTTTGGTTTTGGTTGACAGTTGTTTGGAGTTCCAGATATTTTTCAACTGTAGAAATGCAGCCCTTGCTTTGCCAATCCGCACCCTCACATCTTCATCCGATCCACCTTGATTGTCCATGATGCTACCAAGATATGTGAAGGTGTTAGCGTCTTCCAAGGCATCTCCATCAAGAGTGATTTGGTTGGTGCATGTTGTGTTGCATCGGAGAATTTTCCGTTTTCCTTTACGTGTATGTTGAGGCCTACTGCTGCTGAGGCTGCTGCTACACTGGTCGTCTTCTCTTGCATTTGTTGTTGCGTGTGCGATAGAAGAGCCAGGTCATCTACGAAGTCCAGATCGTCCAGCTGCGTCCTAACTTTCCAGTTCAATACCGTGCTTCCCTCCAGTTGTCGACGTCTTCATAATCCAGTCGATCACCAGTTGAAAGAAAAACACACATTCAAAATTCAATAATTTTCTGTCTAACACTTTTTTTTATGTTCTTCAACTTTATTATTATGATGATGACGATTTCATTGAGAAGACTGAGGTAGGCGCGGAAGATCGTATTGTGCAAATTTACACTCTTAGTCAATTAAAAACGAAAACAATACATTGAACAATTTATTTGCACACCATCTTTGAGTCGTGACTTCCAACACTCCATCCTTCTTCCATTCCTGTTGTTGCTTCCTTTCCTTCCTGTTGGTACTACTCCATTTACTTGTTGCTTTTGCTCCATTTGCTTTCCGTTTTCCTCTTCTGACCGTGGGGAGACTTCTTCTTTCACGTCCCTTCTTATACTACTTATATCGTTCGTATAAGTAGCACACACTACACCCATTAGCTTTCAATTACATATTTATCCGGTCAATAAGTTTAAAGTACGCAACATCAAATATACATACATGTACAAGGCGATTATGTGAAAAACAGTGTGTGTGTGTGTGTGTATATGTAATATTTATATGACATAGACATAAAAAAATAAGATAGATACACTTTTTGGAAACAAAAATGTTAATGTAACATCAGTTTTAAAAAAAATAAATGTGATTATTTCATTTTTTTTTATTTTTTCGAAATGAATTTGTTCGATCGGTAAGAGAGAAAAACAAATGAGGGAAAAAACGAGAAAAAGTAATTTTTTCAAGGTCATACGAAAAAGTTTAATGAATTTATCGTAAACAAACAAACAAACACTTAATGTGTATTGTATGCAAGATACAAAATGGATGAAATAACCGTGCGAATTGATTTTAAACTACAGAAATAATGAATAAAGGAACATATGCATTGGCTAAATGATTTCCTTGATATCTGGCAGAAATTCATGAAGTCATTGACTAGTGGACAGAGTCGAGTCGGTAATTGTCGACTACCTGGTTGGGGTCCGCGAGATGATACTAATCAATGGTTAGAGACTTTGAATGACATGGCTCAAAATCGTTTGCAATGGCGCTGGTGCATTTATTCTTTGTGTTCTTTCAAATCCTAATCTTCTGGATTCTTCAACCCCTCTAGTTTTGACTTTCTAAACTTTTCTCACTGAATCATACTTCTTGAATAATATCTTCTAATCCTAACCTGTCCGATTACTTCTAATACCTTTACTACCTCTTCTATTATTGGATTTGAATTGACAATTATATCTATGTGTGCTAATGTGGTATGGCAACATGAACTGATGTACTTACGTACAAAGTTCTACGTTGCATCTGACTGACTTCCTTGATATCAAACTAAATGCTCACTGAGACAATTAAATGTCCCATGGTGTTTAGCCCACGTTTACATGCACAATGACCAAAGCATATACAGTGGAAGAACAAGAATAGAAAATAAACATTTTTCTATCTACGCCATCGTAATTTTGTTTTTTACTTATGAGCATTACTCAACTATTCTATCTTTACATATAATCTAAATTCTATTTTCGAAAATGTTTTTATTCTTTACCCTATTTGAATATACTATGAAATAAATCTTTCCTTGCATTACCATTGTGGTGTGAGCTACTTATAAGTAGTATATGACGTGTGTGTCAACGTAATGTCTCGCAGCAGAAGATGGGGGAAGATCAACAAAAGGAAGAGTTAGATAGAACACAATGGAATTTGTATGAAAAGCATGAATAGTAGTGACAATGGATTGTTGATGTTTTGCATCAGGAACAGTCCAGTTCGATATGATGAACTGATATTTTGCAAATTAAAACGATTTAAGATATGGTTTTCCGATTTTACTGAGTAACTCTGTAAATTTCGTTAAATACAATTGGGTTGCCCCACCTGTGTTCTCCTTCACTACACCATATATCTCGTATGTAGATGAAATGCAGTTTGTGTGATGAAGGTAATAAGAAGTGTTAAAAATCTAGATTCAGTTAAATGAATTTATTTCATACAATCGTTCATGCAGATAATAGACAGGGGAAGAATAAAAAGCATACAAGCGAAGTGAAGTGAAGTGAAGTGGAGTGGAGTGGAGAAGGCAAGTGGGTCAACACTATGCGATCAAGCATTACTAAGTATTTATATATTGAGACAAAAAAATTAAAAGCTAGACATGCGATAAATGAAGTAAGCAATGTATAACACACTTAAAAACAACTAAGGCTATGAAAGAATGATAGACAAGTTTAAGGAACTTGTGAATAACTAGAGAAGAGAATGGGTTTAATGAATTTGTCTAAAGACTAGGACAAGCCAGTAGGGTTTAACATGTTGGTGGTACACGTTAGAATATTTACAAAGAAAATCGAAAATAGATGAGGACAAAATCAAGAACCTTGAAAATTAAATCAATAATTTGTAATCGTGTATTTCTGTTATGCTCGTCACTTGATATACTTGAATGTTATTACGAGTTCACCTTAGTCGATAAACGAGAACGAGACAATGAACCAGTGATACAGGGTAGGCTTCTCTGAACCCTTCGCCCTAACTAACTGAAGAAAAAGTCTTGATATGGCGTAGAAAGTGTATTCTACAAACACCCAGCAAACACAATGAACTCAAGCACACACACTATAGAAACGTCCTTGGGAGAATCACAAAAATAGCTTACGAAAAATAACACACGAAACCAGTCACAGTCAAGGATTCTTCTGGTGGGAAATGTGATCTCAGGGTCAACTGATCAGCCCATGAATATAAAATCCAAAATTAGGACATTTATCACGCGAGTTTTGGGGATTTAACTTTCCCAACAATTTAACATCAGATTAAATATTGGAAAAACTGAATAATTATTCTTCATTTCAACTTGTCTGTAAATATATATATATTATCCTTGTTTCGGGAATTATTAGGACTTTCATTGAAATTATGAATCATTGGTTGTTAAACCACCAGTAGGAATCTGAAAGCACTGGACAGTCATTTCGTTCTAGGATGGGACTTATCAGCAGTGTATACAGAACTCTCGATACTCGCAGGGATCGAACTGAAGACCTTCCTGTAGAGTTTGTCACTATGTACGCTTGAAGCTATTACGAGTTCACCTTAGTCGATAAACACGAACGAGACAATTACCAGCGTCCAGATAGGCTACCTTGAATCCCAAGCTAAAGACAGAAGGCTTGGTAAGCGTAGAAAGTATATTCTACAAACACCCAGCAATCATAATACAATCAAACACACAACTCTCATTTATTTATACATCATAGAAACGTCATTGGGACAGTCACAAAAATAGCACACTAAAATACACAGCAGACAATCACAGCTATGGATTTCCCTGGTGGGAATTGAAATCTCAAGGTCAACTGATCAGCCCATGCTGGCAAACGTGAAATCCAAAATAAGGCATTTATCAAGCGAGTTTTGGGGATCTAACATCCCCAACACTTTCATCTTGCGTATGAACGCTTAAATTCTGGACCACTGAGACAGCATTCGACACTGTTAATGTCTAACTTTAATCGATCCCTGATATTGCACAACCAAACCCACTGTCTTCGGTAATTACTACCTACACCCGACAGAACTGAACTCTATTGGTCATGGCTTCTCACTAGAAATTAGAAGCTAGTCACTAGTGAGCACATTTTAATGAATTATTCGAACACATTTTTCTTCGGTTTCATTCAATATTTGAACAATTTAAACATTCAAAGTGATTTCTAGTTTTTGAGAATCCTTCCTCTGATATATCAGCAGTTTCTAATGGAAAATACTTGAAAAAGTACAATTTCTAATGGCCTATAGAAGTTATATTCTTTATAATAATAATTCAAATAGTTTGTTTTCCTACAAAGTACTTTACACTCAAACATAATTATCTTGATTATATCTGTTTCAGTTCAATAACTGTCTGAAAGGAACAACTCATATATTAGTTTGTTAGGATATGCATCAAATAACCTACAAAGAATTATTTTCTAAGTGTAAATTCTATTGGTCGATTCCTACTGGTCAATATTATGATCGTCCTAACTATCAATGTCACAGACTTCAATGTTGTTTCCTATTCGACCTGAATGTATAAATACGCATTATCGGCAACCGGACTCGTACCTCGTATTTTCTGAATGTTTGTAGAATACACATTCTACTTCATATCAAGTGGTCTTCATTTTACTCAATGGGAGTTCGAGACGTTCGGATTTGAGTAGCATGTCGTGATGCCGGATCCTTGATACTCACTCTTGTTTACTGACTAAGGTAAACTCGTAATAGTTCAAGCATATTAAATGACGTGTTCCGTTCATGTGTTACATAGATAGGATTAAGGAGTTTTAAATTCGAAAAAAATACAATCATTACATTTAATCAAATGGTTAGGCGTTCGTGCACAATACCGAAGGCCCCTGGTTCGAATCCTGCGAGGTGCAGGAGTCGTGGATGCTCACTGCCACTGATAATTCTCATACCAGGACGAAACGGCCGTCTTTCAGTACTTCCAGGTTTCTAATGGTGTTGGTCTAACAATGATTGATTGATTGATGATTTCAAATGTGTAAAAACACAAAACCTCCAAAACTCTGCCCGAAAATATTAAAATATCTACTAATCTACAAGCAAATCACAGCAGGCACTTATAATTTCATCAATACAAATCATTAATCACGTGATTGCAAGAAGTTCATCAGTTTGTTGTCAAAATAAAGTTCTGTTATTTTTTTTCCTGCTGAACTACAGCCTGAAAAGAATGCATACTACTAGTGTAGTAAACGAGAACACAGGTGGGGCAACCGAATTGTATTTAATGAAAATTACAGAGTTACTCAGTAAAATAGGAAAACCATATCGTAAATAGTTCGTTTGCAAAATATCAGTTCATCATATCGAACTGGACTGTTCCTGTTGCAAAACATCAATCCATTGTCACTTTTCATGCGTTTCATACAAATTCCATTGTGTTCTTCTAACTCTTCCTTTCTTGATTTCCCCCATCTTCTGTTGCCAGACATTACGTTGACACTCACTACATATACTACTTATAAGTAGCTCGCACCACACTAGTACTACTACTAATAATAATAATCCAATAATCTGAATTTAAATCTCTCAATTATTTCAAATCACTGCATAATTTATAATTTAGAATTAATTAATTAATATGTATGAATTGGGTTGTTTTGAATTTATGTCAATTCCGAATGAATTTCTTTGTAACTAGCTTAACATTTAAACCTGAATAAGTAAGTAGGTAAGTAAGTAAGTAAGTAAGTAAGTAAGATACAAAAACTTAAAATTCAAACGGACAGAAAAAATATATTAATGCATTCTAATGTTAATCGAATATATATTATGCAATTCATATGTAGAATAATTATTTGTCCAATTCAATATTAGGCATAACAGTTGAATTCATTTGAATAATAATGCACTCCAAGGTCTATTTAAAAGTCAGAAAATTGTCTTTGTGAGTCGGATATATATATGTGGGTGGTGTTTCGTTCTCTGGAGCTAGGGATGTTTTGGTTGTAGAGCTTTCATTGTCCTTCTTCTGAACAACAACATCATCATCAGCACAAACTTCATATAGAAGAAGTGAAGAGTATTCGAAAAAGAACAATGAAATCTCCACAAAACCAAAACATTCTCAACTCAGAGAACGAAACACCACCGCAATCATCCACCTGAGCTCCACCATCTCAACATATATATATATATATATATATATATATATATATATATATACATGTGCTTCTATATGTTATGTTCGTCACTAGGTACACTTGAAGCTATTACGAGTTCACCTTAGTCGATAAACGCGAACGAGACAATGAAGCAGCGTCCAGATAGGCTACCTTGAATCCCAAGTTGTAAACAGAAGGTTTGGTCAGCGTAGAAAGTATATTCTACAAACACCAACAATCACAATACAATCAAGCACACAACTCTCATTTATTTATACATCATAGAAACGTCCTTGGGACAGTCACAAAAATAGCACACTAAAATACACAGCAGCCAATCACAGCCATGGATTTTCCTGGTGGGAAATGAAATCTCAAAGTCAACTGATCAGCCCATGCTCGCAAACTTGAAATCCAAAATAAAGCATCTGTCAAGCGAGTTCTGGGGATGTAACATCCCCAACACTATAAAAAATCATAATCAATTAAATGTAAGCTTAATTGCAAGGCAATAGAACAACAACTATTACTACAGTCAATTGTAAACCATAGTTCAATGTAAAATTGACGAATTATACAAACAGCTATCCATACACAATACGTTTCAATCAATAAGTGAGTAGACAGTTTGCTGATGCTTCTTAATTCAACCAATGAGAAACATCAATTAAAGGGAAATGAACCGTGATAGATAGATAGATAGATAATGTTTTTGATCTTTTCAAGAAAATTTATGTTTTAATACATACACGAAATTATCTTAAAATTCCATTAAATAATATAAACTGATCTTATAACCAACGATTCATGAGTGTATTGTGGAAGTAATAGATTGTTGCATGAACCAGTCATCGTGTTTAATGCTTTCAGGTTTATAATGGTGTGGTCTAACAATGATTGATTGATGATTTCAAATGTGTAAAAAACACAAATCTCCAAAGCTCTAACTGAAAATATCGTAACAGTGCTCACTAGTGACTAGCTTCGTGAGGAAATTCTCAGAGTTCTAGTTGAGAAGACGTGACCAATGGAGTTCAACCCTGTCGGGTGTAGGCAGTAACTACCAAAGACAAATGGATGAGGTCACGCGAAATCCCTAGATCAATCAGAGTTAGACAATAACCCCGTTGGATACCGGCCCAGTGGTCTGATGGTTAGGCGTTCGCGCACAATACCGAAAGTCCCGGGTTCGAATCCTGCGATGTGCAGGAGTCCTGGATGCGCACTGCTGATGAGTTCCACACCACGACGAAACGGCCGTCCAGTGCTATCAGGTTTCTATTGGTGGCCAAACAATGTTTGACTGATGATTTCGAAGGCGTAAAAACACAAATCTCCAAAGCTCTAACTGAAAACATTGTCATTATACACAAATATCGACTTTACGTCAAAGTGCACTGGATTGATAAACCTATGAATTTCGAGATAAGGAGTTCAGCGTCACAATATACGAATAAAAATTAGTACTGACTATTGACTATTTTATAACAGATTCTAATGTGGAGAACTGGAAAATTTCGAAAGTCTCATCTCGGTGCCTGTATAGCATTACTTAAAACATATTTACGGAGAACAAACATTGCATATAAAATAACTTCTTACATAATTAGGTCAAACATTTTTATCTGCGTATTGATTTTGTTAACGTTTATTTCTATTGTCTTTTTTTCATTTTCAAACAACTATTATGACCTCATGAACTTTTTTTTACATGAATTTTGACAACTGTAAAGACAACATCATTATAAAGTGAAAAATTAGGATGTGGTTATCGATTGACTGGTATATGATCAGATCATTTTAAAGGATAGGAAGAATAGACAGACATAAACTCATAATGCACTTTATCATATAAATAATAGGATCCAATTAAAAACGGTAAGAATGACATTGAAAGTCATCAAGTTACCAATGAAGTTTCGAAGAAAGTGTAACTGCGTTGGATTCCATGTGGTGCTCACTACTTTAGCGGTGGTTCCTATATTTACGAACAGTCGAATATACTTACTTATTTACTTACGCCTGTTACCCTCAATCGAGCATAGGCCGCACACCAATTTTCTCCAACCAACTCTATTTCGAGCCTCCCTTTCCAATTCTTTCCAGTTTTTGTTCATTCTTCTCATCTCTTTCTCTGTTTCTCGGCGTAATGTGTTCCTTGGCCTTCCTCCTTACATTTGACATTGAGGGTTTCATGTAAGGGCTAGTCTTGTGACGCAGTTCGGTGCTTTTCGTAGTGTGTGTCCTATCCACTTCCACCGCTTCTTCCTAATTTCCTCCTCCACTGGAATCTGGTCTGTTTTCATACATATTACGTTGATGGTGTCTGGCCAACGGATCTGAAGTATTTTTCGTAGACAATGGATAATAAACACTTGTATCTTGTGGATAATCGACTTGGTGCTTTTCGAAGTTTCCGCTCCATACAGTAGAACAGTCTTGACTTTTGTACTGAAAATCCTGATTTTACTGTTGATTGATATTTGTTTGGAGTTCCAGATATTTTTTAATGGTATGAATGCAGCCCTAGCTTTGCCAATCCGCGCCCTCACATCTGCATCGGATCCACCTTGATTGTTAATGATGCAGCTGTCGAATACGCTGTGAAATAAATCTCTCCTCCAGTTTCTGTATATCATACTTAAGCGAACCCCGTTTGTGCGACGATAGTAATAAGAAGCCGTATACGGTCTCAGTTGGATGAGTTTGTTCCAAATAATCGTTCATGATAATAGGAAGCACACAAACATAGAGAGAAGCGAGGTGGAGGAGGCGAGCAAGCCAACTCCATGCGAGAAAGCATGACTCAGTATTTATAGTCAGACACACATACTCGAGAAGAATGGACTGATTAGATTATCTAAAGACTGAAACAAACCCTGTGGGCTCGACATAAAAGTACACACACTACGGAAGTTTAGGTACCATGTGCAACCTAATCGATACGTACGCTTATCCACTAAGATTTATTAACAGACATGTATGTAATACAGGTGAGGATGAAGTCAGGGGAAAATACAATTACTAGGACGCCGACATTGTTAAGCACTGTCATCCATAAAACACTACTTCGCTGTCTTAGTTTTAAGAACCAAACTACTTAGTGTAGAATAATAGTATTAACTTCACGGTTATTTTTTGTGATCAGTTCAGAAGGGACTGTTTGACTGTATTCAGAACTTTTTTTACATTCATAGGTATTGACACATTTAGCATCTATGATAATTGTTGTTGAAATATTGAGAACTAGGATTTACTGAAGAGTTTCGTTTTTTTAGTTTGGAACTCTTCAGAAATGTGCATCAACACACAGAAGGTTAAATTTAAACTTCTCAGTAGGAATTTAATTAAAAGACAATTCTAACATTGGCTGATTGACAATATATTGCGGTATTCCAATCCCATTGCTGCTTCTTTCTACACTTTGGGGCGCAAATATAGATTTCTGGAGATAGATGGAGGAGCTAGAAACAAGAGGAAATGATTAGCCAATGAACGTTACTCTTCGAATTTCTTTTGACTGATATAAATCGTCACGAGGAAGTTACCTTCAATAACTTGACGAATAGCAACAAACCACCATACGTGTATTTGTTCAGTTTATTGAGTGAAATGGACTCCGAATTCTTAAAATGGGAATTGATTTAGATCTGATAGTAGCGATGTAATTTTCAGTGTAGGGTTATGAAGATTGTTGATTTTCACAGAAATCATGAGTCGATCAATGTCAAAAACCTGGGAGCACTGGACAGCCGTTTTGTCCTAGTATGAGACCCTTCAGCAAGTCACATCCATGAATCCTGCTAGCAGGAATCGAACCCAGGATCTTCTATCTATCTAACTCTATCTAAATTATTGAGTTGGCATCCAACGGTGATGTTGTCTATCCAAGGTCTTGCACAACCTCCTCCACTGTCTTCAGCGATAATCGCTTAACACTCAACCAGACCGAACTCCACCGGTCACGATTTCTTAATAAAACTCAGTAGTCTAGAGGTTAAGTGTTCGCTCACTGTTATGAAATTACTGATAACGCATGTGAATGAGTGTTAATTTGTATACAATTTAAATATGAAGTATGATTTTATTTTCGATCAATATTTACCATTAAATTTGATCAACAGAAATGGAAATTCTTGAACAAGTCTCAATATTGTCCAAAGTTATGAGTTAAATATATTTTCGAAGGTGACTAATAACAGAACTCATGATTTACCGTTTATTCATTTATTCACTTATCAAGAGTATGTAACTCTATTACAAAGTTAATGAATACAGGATAACTGAAAATCCTTTATTAATGTTTTTTCAAATATCAAATTGTTATCCAACTGTGATACTGGGTCACTCAACTTGTTGAACACAAATAGGTTATTGATAATTTAATTGAAGGCATCTGTTATTTATGAGTGATTTATGAACAGATTAGAAATAGGCTACAAATTCCATGTTCTACTGTTAGGATATTCATCCAATATCCTAAGAGAATTATCTATAAGTCTAGTTCTATTGGTTAATTTTTATTGGTGGTCCTAACTATCAATGTCACAGACTTCAATGTTTTTTCCTATTCCACTTAACTGTATAAATATGCATTTTCTGTAACGTTTTATGACCCGGACCTGGATCCTCAATCCGGGATTCTCATCCTCTTCTAAACTCGGACCTTGTACTCTCTGAATGTTTGTAGAATACACGTTCTACTTCGTATTAAGTCTTCTTCTTTAACTCAATGGGATGTTGGGACAATCGGACTAGAGTTTCCGGATCCTTGATCCTCACTCTCGTTTACTGACTAAGGTAAACTCGTAATAGTTCAAGCATAGCAAATGACATGTTGAGGTTCATGCGTAACATTTACCTACCAATGTTAACCACTATTCAAAATGAACACATTCATATGTGAAGTTGAGTCTAGTGAGAATACTTAACAGTGTTTATTTAGTAAATTTTAATCATTCCAATTCTTAATAGTTGTTTTAATTTCTATGATTTTCTCACTGTGAAATTTACCACCTGGAGCCCTTCAAGGGTTTCGGCCATTCCCGAGCATGAATAAGGGGGGGGGGGTTAGGCATGGGGTTGGCGACCCCATCCCACAAAAAACCAACTTGCTAAAAACACGCTAACCAATTAAAATCTACCCCTAGGAGTTGGAAATTTTTATGTCGACCAGTGGAATATGCTCCACTGAGGATACTAGACGTGAGTTGATGTTAGGATTACATTGAAAAATACTACGGAAGAAAATAGTTTGATAATTACTGATTAAAACATATTAATCCATATTAGAATCATCATTGACGTTTCATGTCCTCCCTTGTTTATGTGTTTCTTGCAGATTTACTCATGAATATATCACGATAGCACATTGAATTCTTTTGTAATCTGATTTTCTGAAGATCTAGTGAATTCCGCTTGCAACAATCTTCATTCTCAACCCTCTATAAGAAAGGGTCTAATCAATTAAGGGAAGCTGATCACACCTAGAAAACAAAATTCATGAAATAGTAATACTGATATTATCGTATTGAACTGATGAAACCCATTAAGTATACATTATCTCTGAGTATGACTTCAATGTCATTCAGTCAGTCAGATGCACCGTAGAACTTTGTACGTAAGTACAACAGTTCATGTTGCCATACCTTAGCAGCACAGAGATTTAATTGTCAATTCAAATGCAATAGTAGTAGAGGTAGTAAAGGTATTAGAAGTAATCGGAGAGGTTAGGATTAGATAAGTTTAGAAAGTCAAAACTAGAGAGGTTGAAGAATCCAGAAGATTAGGATTTGAGAGGACACAAAGAATAAATGCACTGGCGCCATTGCGAACGATTTTGAGCCATGTCATTCAAGGTCTCTAACCATCGATTATTATCATCTCGCGGACCCCAACCAGGTAGTCGACAATTACCGACATGGCTAAGTCCACTCGTCAATGACTTCGTGGATTTATGCCATGTTTTGGTAAGGCCGCCCCTAACTTTCTTCCAGCTTATTCCTACACTACGAAACAAAGCTCTTCGAGGTAGTCGGTGGTTAGGCATACTCAGCACATGTCCCAACCACGTCAACTGATGAAGCGTCACTACTTCATCTATTGATCTGACATCCCTACCTAGCACCCGTGTCCTAATAATAGCATTTCTCACTCCGGTGTCCCAGGATATACGAGCAATGCTTCGAAGATACCTATGATCGAAAACCAATAACCGACGAATATCTTCTACTCTCACTGGCCATGTTTCAGAGGTATAAAGTAAGATGGAGCGAACTACTGCGCAGTACACTCGTCCTTTAGTCAGCGAACGGATAACTCGCCTTTGCCATAAGTGACTTCAATGTTATTGTCTTATAAGCAAACTTTGTAATAGTTAGCATCGAAAACCCAAAATGATGAACTTATATCAATTAACCTGATATATATATATATATATATATATATATATATATATATAGCACTGAAAAGGAGGGTCCAGGACAGAGTAGGTTAGAGAATGCTGGTCAGCCGGGCCTATGCTCCATTGGGGGTAACAGGCGAAAGTTAGTAAGTAAGGCAGTAAGTAATTAAGTAAGTAACTAGATATACAATAAATAACCTTATCAGGTGAATAAAAATACACAAATAACCGTCTAAAAGTATTTTTTTTTAAAAAAAAAATATGCACTGAATTCATTCTTAATTCCTTTTTTTTCCAACAATAAAAAAACCGAAAAACAACTTATCACACAGTAATTTAACTCAGACTGGAACAAAAACCAAATTGTCTATTTATACCCTCTTCAAAAAAAAGAAAAAAAAACATCCTCATTTTAAATCACATAGACAGACAGTGAATTGATCGAACAAAATGGATAAAAAAAACTTTACATTTACATTTTGAAATTAATTATCATATTTAAATGGTGATTAAAAATATACATAAAGACGTAGGCGTTAGATTCGTTCAAAACCAAAAAAAGTAAAACAAAAAAAACCAAAAACAAATACTTCTTTGTCAATTTAGATAGTTAAATATTCAATTTATAGTTTGACTATTGACTATTGAATGGGTAGATTATTTAATGCTGTATTCATTGATCATCAATGGGAAAAAATTCAATATGTTTCATTCAATAGAGTAGTTGTTTAATTTAGATGAAACTATCGCTCCGATATCCATATTTAGCCAGTATTGATTATTTGGTGAAGCAAGATCTCGAGACTTTTTATTTAATTTCAATGATTTCTTATGATACATTGATAATAGTCAGATAAGATAGATAGATAGATAAGATAATTTAGCATATTTTTCCACAATTCACACCTTTGTACTTTCAGTGAATCAGTCAGGTAAGACGTAGAAATTCCTACGTACGTACATTAGCTTACTTACTTACTTACGCCTGTTACCCCCAATCGAGCATAGGCCAACCACCAGTTTTCTACAACCAACTCTGTCCTGGGCTTCCCTCTCCAGTTCTGTCCAATGTTTTTTCATTCTTCTCATATCTTTCTCTATTTCTCGGCGTAATGTGTTCCTTGGCCCTCCTTTTTTCCTTTGATCTTGAGGGTTCCATGTGTTGGCTTGTCTTGTGACGCAGTTAGGTGCTTTTCGTAGTGTGTGTCCTATCCACTTCCACCGCTTATTCTTGATTTTCTCCTCCACTGGAATCTGGTTTGTTCTCTCTCACAGTACGTTGTTGCTGATCGTGTCTGGGCATCATATCCTAAGTATTTTGCGTAGACAACTGTTAATAAACACTTGTATCTTCTGGATGATGGCTTTGGTAGTTCTTCAAGTTTCCGCTCCATACAGTAGAACTCTGTCTTGACATTTGTATTGAAAATCCTGATTTCGGTTTTGGTTGAAAGTTGTTTGGAGTTCCAGATATTTTTCAACTGTAGAAATTCAGCCCTTGCTTTGCCGATCCGGGCCCTCACATCTGCATCGGATCCACCTTTCTCGTCGATGATGCTGCTGCCAAGCTATGTAAAGGTGTTAACGTCCTCCAAGGTATCTCCATCATGAGTGATTTGGTTGGTGCATGTTGTGTTGCATCGGAGAATTTTTCTTTTTCCTTTATGTATGTTGAGACCTACTGCTTCAGAGATTCAATTGCTAGTTCAAATCTCATAGGGGATACAGGTAGTAGGAGTTATAAGCAGTAATCGGAAAGATTAGGGTTCGAAGAAACTATTCAAGGAGTATAGTACAGTGAAGTAAATTCAAAAAGAGAAAGATGAAATTCATGAGGAATTCAGAAGATTCGGATTTGAAAGAACACAAACAATGGATGCACCTGTGGCATTGCAAACGATTTTATAAGCCATGTCATTCATGGTCTGTAATTATCGGTTACTACTATATTGTCTCGCAGTCTCCAATCAACAGAAATGATAATTACAATTTAACTGAGTGGACTTTTATTGTTTGTATAAATAAGTTATTATTTCAATGTCCAAATGCGTGATTAGGTTCAACTCAAGTATGTTTTTCGGGGAATTTTTATAGTAAGACTTGTTGAATTACTGTGTTCAACTACAACTTAGCACTGATGACAGTGTGGTGCGCGCTACTTATAAGTTGTATATGACGTGAGTGTAAACGTAATGTCTGGCAGCAGAAGATGGGGGAAGATCAAGAAGAAAGGAAGAGTGGGAACACAATGGAATTTGTATGAAACGCATGAATAAGTGAAATGTCAGACAATCGATTGATGATGGATTGAAGATTTGCAAATTAACCGTTTACGATATGGTTTTCCTATTTTACTACTGAGTAACTATGTAATTTTCATTAAATACATTTCGGTTGCCCTCACCTGTGTTCTCCTTCACTACAACAGATTTTAATAAATGATACTGAATGATGACTGTAATCTACCACAGAAGTTGTGAATTATGAACACATTGAATCACAAATACGTAATTAAATGAAAAAGTGCTCATACTAGCACCTTAAAATCACAAGTTCGATCTTGTAAGGAGCAGTTACTCCATAAAAAAAACTTGTCCTTACAGATGCTAGCTTAAGAAATTTCCTATTCGACAGTCAGTTTGCACAGGGATGAAAAGTTTCATAATCAAATTAAACAGATATTCAATACTTTGACAAATCTTTTTTGATGTAAACTGTTATCTGTTTTATTCACAGAAGTGGATGGAGGCTGGTTAGTGGAATTCAGGATGCGCATTTTGTCCTGTATAGGATCCATCTATAGCTAGATATACCTGCATCTATGTCAAAGTTAATGTTCACTTCAAATGTTAAATCACATTTTCTAAAATTAAAATTATTCTTCATTTAAATAAATGGACTGATAATAAACTAGTTGTTTACACTTCTTATGATTAATAGTTTTAACTATGTTGAGACATAAAAAGTAATCGATTTTTCAAGTATTACACATTGATAGCAGTAATCGTCAATAAGAAATCTTGTATTTAAATTCTATGCTAATTAACATTTTATCTCCAAGTTATACTTACTATCTCAAAAGATTTAAATGCACATCAACTAGTGTCACGGTCAGAGTTGAGAGATATCAGTTCTCTCTAGATTTCATACACAAACTCATGATGAGGTTAGACCAACAAGAAAATCAGATTCAAAGCTTCCGACCGGTAATATCCAATCACTTAACATCGAGATCAAACAATCGATAAAAATGGATTAATCTTCATCTCATTGTAATTAGCAACTAAGTGGATAACATGATAGTGTTTAGAAGCGAAAAGTACTGGGTTTGGGGTCCTGGAGTGGACATCAACTTTAAGATGCAGGTATGTCCAGCTACAGACGAGTCTCAAATAAGACGAAACTCATGTTCTGGATTCTACTGTTAACCATTATCCAGCTCTGCTAATAATACTTGTAACTTATTAGCAATATGAATGCAATCCGGACAGGATGCAGATATGCCGAAGAGATTGATAAGTTTCCGACAATCAAACAACCACTACCAATGAATTTTATCAGCTTGTAACATGATGTACATAACACTAGCCATATTAGCTTTTTTATGACTTTTATTTTCTCTGTTCATCAATTAATAACTACACTAGCTTGGATAATCAATCTACTTAGCACATAGATAACAGCTTTAAACTAGATTTTTTGGCAAGATAAACGTGTCAACATATTTGAAACTTTAAAACTATGTTAACCTGAATCCCTGTATTGTTAATAAGAAAAAACTTGAATACAGTATCGATCGATTTAATTATCGTATACTTTATTAAGTCTAGACAACTACTAACCTGTTATATATATATATATATATATAGTAATTTGTAAGAGTTTGTATATATCAATGGTTTACATATAAGCTTGAATTTTATAACCAGTCACTATTGACAGAATATTGTACATGTTCAGCGAATCGTCTCAATATTTCTTTCCCATCAGTAACCGCAGATTATGTCCAGGAGTGGAGCCAAAAACGTGGGTTTTTGCACTTATTTTTCGCTATAAGTTTAAGCATAAGTTTGCTGGATTTGTTAAACGTAAATAAACAGTTTAATAAGACTGATCATATTTAGCCCTTAATAACATCATCAGAAATTTATAAACATTGACAAAAATAACAGTCTTTTCCATACTCTACCAATCGTGTAATTATTCAATCAATCAGCAGCTTATCTCCTCTTAATAACTATTTACAATTAAGTTTATGCCTCAAACTAATGAGTACAAAGCAAAATAATGTAGTCAGCATTAATTCACTTTACTTACTTACTTACGCCTGTTACCCCAAAATAGAGCATAGGCCGCCCACCAGTTTTCTCCAACCAACTCTGTCCTGGGCTTTTCACTCCAGTTCTGTCCAATGTTTGTTCACTCCTCTAATATCATTTTTTATTTCTCGGCGTAATGTGTTCCTCGGCCTTCCTCTTTTCCTTTTGCCTTGAGGGTTCCATGTGACGGCTAGTATTGTGACGCAGTTAGGTGCTTTTCGTAGTGTGTTACCTATCCACTTCCACCACTTCTTCCTGATTTCCTCCTCCACTGGAATCTGGTTTGTTCTCTCCTACAGTAAGTTGGTGCTGATGGTGTCTGGCCTGGGGACTGACGAAATCTCAGCACGAATAAAGAAGGCTCAATTGGATTTTACCACCCTGCGTCACCTATGACTCAGGCGAGATATCCGTTTGCTAAACAAAGGACGAGTGTACTGTGCAGCAGTTGGCTCTGTCCTACTGTACGGATGCGAGACATGGTCGTTAAGAGTAGAGGACTTTCGTAGGTTACTAGTATTCGATCATCGATGTCTCCGAAGCATTGCTCGTGCATCATGGGACAACTGAGTAAGCAATGCTGTCCTTAGGAAACGAGTTCTAGGTAGGGATGGCAAATCAATAGATGAAGTAGTGAAACTTCATCAGTTGAGGTGGTTGAGACATGTGTTACGTATGGCTAACCACCGACTGCCTCGACGAGCTATGTTTTGTAGTGTAGGAGCAGACTGAAAGTAAGCTAGCGGCGGCCAGACCAAAACATGGCACAAATCCATGAAGTCACTGGCAAGTGGATTGAGTCATGTTGGTAGATGTAGGCTATCTGGTTGGGGTCCGCAAGACGATAGTCACCGATGGTTAGAGACCTTGAACGACATGGCTGAGAATCGTTTGCAATGGTGCAGGTGCATCCACTCTTTGTGTTCTATGAAATTCTAACCTTCTGAATTCCTCATAATCTCTACCTTTCTCCTTGTAAATTTATCCCACTGAATCATACTTCTCGAATCATATCTTCGCTCCCTAATCTTCTCCATTACTGCTAATACTTCTACTATTACTACCACTGTGGGATTTGAAGTGACAGTTGTGTCTCTGTGCTGATATGGTATGGCAACCTGAACTGATGTACACGTACGTACGAAGTTCTGCGTTGTATCTGTCTGTCTGGCCAACGAATCCGAAGTATTTTGCGTACACAACTATTAATAAACACTTGTATCTTCTGGATGATGACTTCCTTAGTTCTCCAAGTTTCCGCTCCATACAGTAGAACTCTGTCTTGACATTTGTATTGAAAATCCTGATTTTGGTGCTAATTGATGCTTGTTTAGAGTTCCAGATATTTTTCAGCTGTAGAAATGCAGCCCTTGCTTTGCCGATCCGCCTCCTCACATCTACATCGGATCCACCTTGATTGTCGTTGATACTGCCAAGATATGTAAAGGTGTTAACGTCCTGCAAGGCATATATATATATATATATATATATATATATATATATATATATATATATATATATATAGTAAATTGATTACTTCACGTTATCTCTTTGCTGATGAATAATCATCTTAACAAAATCAAAAATCCATTAACATTTCACATTCTCAATTGAATTGATTGATTGAGGCAAAAAAAAAACCAAATTACACTTGATAATATAATAATCTATGAGTTCTTAATTTAGAAAATATTTTCAAATAAAAACTATATTGCCTAAGGGTAAAACTGTTGCTTATTATTTAAAAATAAATATGCAAATTGTAAGTAGTATATATACAAACGTATAAAAATATATATATATATATATACATATATATTATATATATTATATAATATATATATATATATATACTCACACACGCACGTACGAGAATGAAATTAATGACTGAATTCATTTTATGCAAATTATTGAATAGCGAATAAGATATTTTAGTCAAAATAATAATATTTATGGTATAGAAAATGTGTAAATAATAACTAGTAAAATTAGTTTTTGTGAATATTGTATTATTTACATTTTTTTGAACTGATCTTCGTTAGATCTTATAAGTTCGTCACTTAGGTACGCTTGAAGCTATTACGCGTTTACCTTAGTCGATAAACGCGAACGAGACAATAAACCAGCGTCCAGGTAGGCTACCTTGAATCCCCAAGGCGAGTAAAAAGACTTTGTAAGCGTAGAAAGTATATTCTACAAACACCCAGCAATCACACAGTACAATCAAGCATACAACTCTCGTTTATTTATACAACATAGAAACGTCCTTGAGACAGTTAAGAAAATAGCACACTAAAATACACAGCAACCAATCGCAGCCATGAATTTTCCTGGTGGGAAATGAAATCTCCAGCCGGGAAGTGACATCCGCCCTTAATACCAGTAACAGCGCGCGAGACCGAATCGGTCGTTAGATCAGATTACCACTTAAAAAAGCTAGGAGCAATGGAAGGTCGTTTCATCATAGTATGGTACTCATCAATAGTGCGTATCCCCACGACTATCACACCAAAGTCAACTAGTGGTACGAAAAGGGCTTCTATATTTACCTACCGGTTATTATCTCCAGTGGAGCAGAGGCCGTCTATCGGCATTCTTCAAACTATTCCTAAATCTCCTTGGTCTACCTCTTTTCCTTTGGCTTTGGGGGATCGGTTCCAAGTTAGACCTCATCTCGTGATGCATTCGGAAGACTTACCCAATATTTGTCCTGTTGACTTTCAGTACTTTTTCTCAACTTCTTTCTCACTTGAAATCTTGTTTGTTCTCTCCCACAGCAATTGGCTGCTGATAGTATCTGGTCAATGAATCCGCAAGTAATTTTATATACTGATACTATAAAGGATGGAACTATTGATCATTGTCTAGTTGTATAAAGATACAACTTCTCCTGGAGCCCTTCTAGGGTAAATGCCTGTCCCGAGCCCAGATAAAGAAGGGTTGGGCATAGGGTTAAAAACCCTATTCCGTAGAAATCCAACTCGCTAAAAAAAGACGCTAACAAGAACAAATAATTCGCTGGTCGGCTGGCTATGATGTTTCATTAGGAGTAACAGGCGTAAGTCAGTATAAGTATGAAGATATAATTAACTATCATGCACAGATTACGAGTTATACACAAACAAGTAAATATTTCATTTTAGTCATTCTCCTATTTCCTTTTCGGACTCTTAGTATAAACTTCTTTTCAGTGACAACTGGGTTTCACCTAGCTATCATTTATCATCAGTAAAATAATTGTTCAAGTTAAAGTAACTCTGCCCCAAAATATCGTAACAGTGCTCACTAGTGACTAGCTTCGTGAGGAAATTCTCGGAGTTCTAGTTGAGAAGACGTGACCAATGGAGTTCAACCCTGTCGGATGTAGGCAGTAACTACCAAAGACAAATGGGTGAGGTCGCGCAAAATTCCTAGATCAATCAGAGTTAGACATTAACACCGTTGGATGCTGCCCAAGTGGTTCGATGGTTAGGCGTTCGCCCACAATGCCGAAAGTCGTTTGATTCGAATCCTGCGAGGTGCAGGAGTCATGGATGCGCACTGTCACTGATGAGTCCCATACCAGGACGAAACGGCCATCCAGTGCTTCCAGGTTTCTAATGGTGTCGTTTAACAATGATTGATTGATGATTTCAAGTGTATTTTTAATCAATCAACCTGATTATAATATCACAAATTTGGGCGGATTATACGTCGTGCTATGCGTAATTATTCAATAAACAGTTGATTATGTCACACACTTAGAACTAATCTACATTTTTTATTAACAAACGCGAAAAAAAGACTTTAACGCCCGACGGCAGAAAATGGCTTATAAATGATAAATTCGGCAACCAGTTAAATTCATTTTATCATGATATCAATGAACAGAGAAGAAAACTACTTATATTTTTATTAAAACTATGTCGATAGCTTTTAGTTTTTTTTAAGTAATGTGTACCGAGTGTATTGACGACAATCACGCACACTAAGATGAATAATGAATAGCAAGAAATGCTAAGATCAATAAAAAATGAAACAGTCAAAATTAAGGATATATTTTACATCAGTTTTATTTTTAAAAGCCAATGATTATTGATAACTAACTATTTCGTCTTGATTATAACTAGGTCAAACTTTCCTTACTTATTTTTACTTACTTCTCGTGTCTTCTATGCTATTTTTCTCCTCGCCCCTCCCCTCTCCCTACTCCTCTATATTATTAATTCAATGATCAAGGTCGACTGCTCAATATACTATGAATATATATATATATATATATATATATATATAGATAGATGCACACAGACACACACACATTTCTCTTGTCTTGATCTCACTCTCTCTCTCTCTCTATGTTTTGTCCGATTTGAGATTTTTTTGTCACCCTCTTTTTTCTATTTTTAATATTCATTGACCAATCAAATGGAGAGATTTACTTTATATATTTTTTATTTTAAGTAAATTTAGGAGAAAATAAGAAAATCGATATCAATCTATTATTTCCTTATACCTAAAAAAGAGATTTAATATTAATATTATCACATAGGAGTTGGTTAAGTATTTTTGCCAGCAGAACTGAAAATTTCCCATATTACAAACAGCCATTATAAACAGTTAGTGTTGTTGTTGTTATAAACAGTAAATACACATTAAAAATTCAATGAGTTAGTTTGTTCTGGTCGTATACTGATATATAAATGCCAAATAGGTTTTATATATATATATTGATTTTTAAATTATCGATTGTGTTATAACTTAAAATAGCGAAGAGAAAAAAAGGTAGAGGGATGATTGTTAATAAATTAGTCAACTGTTAAATGAATAAAGATTTCATTCTTTATAGAGAATTTCTGTCTAACTTTCAATGTATAGGTTTCATAGTCGTTGGGCACTGGGTAGTGGTGTAGCGCGTCACGGAATACGGAAGGTGATATTAACTGACCAGGGTCCCTGTTTTGAAAGACTACGACGACAGCTTATTAAAAGGGGGGGACGAGTGTGGTGTGAGCTACTTATAAGTAGTATATGACGTGAGTGTCAACGTAATGTCTGGCAGCAGAAGATGGGGGAAGATCAAGAGAAAGGAAGAGTGTGAACACAATGGAATTTGTATGAAACGCATGAATAGTGACAATGTCAGACAATGGATTGAAGATTTGCAAATTAACCGTTTACGATATGGTTTTCCTATTTTACTGAGTAACTCTGTAATTTTCGTTAAATACAATTCGATTGCCCTCACCTGTATTCTCATTCACTACAGTAGTAGTAATGTACAACATTGAAGAGGAAAATTGTATTCGTAAGTCACAATCAAATCCTTCCTACACTGCCTAACATCTTTCTTATC
This sequence comes from Schistosoma turkestanicum, assembly GCA_944470395.2. Classification (NCBI taxonomy): domain Eukaryota; kingdom Metazoa; phylum Platyhelminthes; class Trematoda; order Strigeidida; family Schistosomatidae; genus Schistosoma; species Schistosoma turkestanicum. The sequence goes on from OX103977.1 coordinate 5,993,962, forward strand.
GTCACAAATGTTACCAACTCATCAGCAATCAAAGAAATCTGTATAGTTACTTGTCAAATCAAGAGTGATGAACTAGCAGGGTCAGACAACATGACATCTGAAGCATTGAAATCAAATGTAACGGTAACTACAAAGATGTTTTTCAATCTTTACACAAAACAATTTAGGAAAGGCGATCTAAGCAAGTGTGAACACTATAGAGGCACCACTCTTCTCTCAGTACCAGGAAAAGTCTTTAACAGAATATTATTGAAGGGAATAGAAGATCACCCGTGAAGGATAACGGACAGACTCATTAAAAGTGAAATGTCGGTGTCATACAAGGTTGCTTACTCTTACCATTTATCATCATGGCGGTTGACTGGATTATTAAACCTCAATTTCTCAAGGGAAGCACGGAATAAAGTTGACAGCTCAGATGCAGCTGGATGATTTAGACTTCACAGATAACTTACCTGTTCTATCTCACACAGCAACAAATGCAGACGAAGACAGCCAGTGCAGCACAAGCCTCTGCGGTAGTAGGTCTCAACATACACAAACGAAAAAGCAAGATCCTTCGATACAACACAACATGCACCAACCAAATCACACTTGACGGTGAAGCTCAGGAAACCATTACACACCTGGGTAACATCAATGATTAACAACGTGGATCTGATGTAGATGTGAAGGCGCGGATCGGCAAAGCAAGGACAATAGTAGAACATTTGGAACTTAAAATAACTATCAACTAATACAAGCCAGAATGTCAAGGTAGTTCTACTGTATGAAGCGAAAACTTGGAGGACTACGAAAGCCATCATCCACAAGATATAGGAGTTTATTAACAGTTGTTTACACAGGATACTCATCATCCGTTTGCCTAACATCATCAGTAACAACCTACTCTGAGAGAAAAAGAACCAGTTTCCAACTGAGAGAGCAGTTGGGAAAACGCGCTGGAGGTGCATTGGACACATTATGGAATTTATCCAAATGAATCACAAGGCAAGCACCAACTTGGAATCCTAAAGACCAAGTAAAGAGTGGCCGATCAAAGAACGCAGGACCGGTAGGCCTTGTGGGGGAAGCAGAGGTCCATCCAGTCGTCACTCTGATTAGATAAAACGTTCCTAAATAGTTGGGATAGCCACACAACTCGGATGAGATAGGAGCCTGAGAGTCAAATCCCTGCATTCGACAGTTCCACTTAACGTTTGACACGATCCTAAGCCCTGACTGTGAAGCTTAATGTACAAGCGGTCCAAAAACGGCCTACTTAAGCCAAATTAAAAAAAGCATGCAGTAGCCTGACTATGCAAATAGATGATTATCGGTCCATTGATGTTAGGACCCGTACAAGAGACTGTAGTGTGAAGGCGTCTTTATAAATGAGAAAGTAAAATATCACTCCATTCTTGGTCGCATAAGTGAAACTTAAAGGTACAAACTAAGTGTGGTGTTCAAACGGGTGTCGTGGCTACTAGCGCCTACTTTGTTGAAACTCATGGACGTTTTGTTGTCCCGATGGCAGCTTATGGACGTTACCTAAGCGCAACACCTCAATGGAAAGACCAAGTAGTAACAAATTCATAAAACGTGGAGCAGTTCTGGTTATCTTAGGACAGTTATGATTAGTCTGTAGTGGAACGCTTCTACGAAGAAAATACGATTTGTGAAGAATAAACATTATTGTACTCGTTTTGTTTAACTGTGCCAAAAACATTTTTTCCACTTCTTGCGCGCGCAACGTTCTCTTCACGTTGCTGCCATTTTTCTCTACTTGCTGTTCCCGATGTAATGCCTACAGTCTCCTTCATTAAAATCTTGGTACATAGATTTATTTTTGTATACGCGACGGGATCGTATGGAACATTTAGTGGTGATCATAGTCGATTTGGTATCTTGACTCGCTCACTACAAGTCTCTCAGGGAAGCAGCCGTACAGAAACTGGGCTATGTGACAACTGACTCTAGGTGGTCCTATCCTACTTTATACCTTGATGTGTTGTGTAAACTGGCATCAAGCATCAACACAATTTCATAGATCCATGAGGTCCGTACGAAGGGAAGGCCCGGCTCGGCATGAGTAACCACAGTGCACTGCTGAAGTCGACCTCAAAGAAACAAGCGTTCTGGTTTTCCGTTTCATGAGGCTGTAGATCCTTGGTCTATAAAGGTCTAGAGGAACCTGTCCGATGTGTCAACAAATGATCTGCTAAGTACTTTGCTGTAGGGGCGTTATGAAAAACGGAGACTAATGGTTTAAATGGAAGGATTGAGCTGGTTCGTAAGTTACGGTGTGAGGGTAACTGTTTTTACTGTAACTCATCGTAGGTCCAACTATTTCTCAGGAGAACCCCAAACGTGTACGTTCCTTCTAGTAAGGGGAAA
>OX103977.1:5996836-6030564 GCA_944470395.2 Schistosoma turkestanicum
GCCTTGAGGGTTTGTCTTGTGACGCAGTTTGGTGCTTTTCGTAGTATGTGTCCTATCCACTTCCACCGCATCTTCCTGATTTCCACCTACACTGAAATCTGGTGTGTTCTCTCCCACAATAAGTTGTTGCTGATCATGTCTGGCCAACGAATCCGAAGTATTTTGCGTAGACAACTGTTAATAAATACTTGTATCTTCTGGATGATGGTTTTCGTAGTTCTGCAAGCTTCCGCTCCATACAGTAGGACTCTGTCTTGACATTTGTATTGAAAACCCTGATTTTAGTCCTACCATAATAGTTAGATTATTTGAAAAAACTAAATGTGCCATGTGTTTAAGTACAAGCAATCTAATTGTTGTCCATGTAATTATCGTTTCTAATTGTTTGGGAACATTCGATAATACATAGCTGATAATCGGTGCCAACGGCTTACAGTCATTTATTCTATGTCAAAATCGCTAAGCGAAACTTTGGAGTTCAATCATTAGGACTTACAATTGTAATTTTCCTCTTTATTCTCTAATATGAACTTGGCATCCAACTATTGTGAAATTATTTGTTCAAATTTAAACGTAAGCTCTTATAAATTCTCTCAAGTCTTTTACTTGTTATTCTGTCTCAAATCATTTTGTTTATTCTACTATCAATTCTATTACTCTGTGTTGTGACTAATTCTACTATTTTTGAAATTTCATTTAAATGAATGTGACAACTTGAACCGATACATTTTTGTGCAATTTTCTACGTCACTTTATGTCTGACCAACTAACTCATTATACTGGTAAAAGTATTCACTTGAATTCTAAATGGGGTTTAATAAATATTGTATGTATCGTTTATACTTTTAAGCTTGTATTTTAATTGTTAGTTTTTGTCTGAACAGTTTTACAAAGCTGAAATTGAATTACTTTAATCATGTTATTCATACTTTTCGTTAGTTTGTGAGTTACGCCTGGTACAGAGGCCGTCGACTAGTATTCTTCAACATACTCTGTCCTTGGCTTCCCTTTCCAATTCTGTTCAATTTTTGTTCATTCTTCTCAAATCTTCCTCTATTTATCGGCGTTATCTGTTTCTTGGCCTTCCTATTTTCTTTTGACCTTAAGGGTTCCAAGTGAGGGCTTGTCTCGTGACGCAGTCAGGTGCTTTTCGTAGCGTGTGTCCTATTCACTTCCACCACTTTTTCCTGACTTCCTCCTTTGTTGGAATTTGGTTTGTTCTTTTCCACAGTAGATTGTTGTTTGTGTGTCTGGTCAACGAATCCGAAGTATTTTTCGTAGACAACTGTTAATAAATACTTGTATCTTCTGGATGATGGCTTTGATAGTTCTCCAAGTTTCTGCTCTATACGGTAAAATCATTTTGACATTTGTGTTGAAAATTATGACTTTGGTATTGGTTTATAGTTGTTTTGAGTTCAAGGTATTCTTGGATTGTAGAAATACTGCCGTTGCTTTGCCGATATGTGCCTTCACATGTGCTTTAGATCCATCTTGTTTATCAATGATGCCGCCCAGTTATGTAAAGGTGCTAGCATCCTCTAAGGCATCTCCATCATGGGTGATTTGGTTGGTGCATGTTGTGTTGTATTGGAGAATCTTGCTTTTCTCTTTGTGAATGTTTAGACATTCTGCTGATGAGGCTGCTGCTACACTGGTCGTCTTCTCTTGCATTTGTTATTGTGTGCTATGGAAGAGCCAGATCGTGCAGTTGTATCCTGTTGACGTCCATCATAATCCAGTCAATCACCAGGAGTCAGCAATCTTGCCTGATACCGCTCTTCACCTCAAACGACTCTGTCAGCTGTCCTTGTTGCACGATTTTGCAATTTAATCCATCATAAGAATTCCGTATAATGTTGACTATCTTCTCAGGCACGCTGTAGTGTCGCAGAAGCCTCCATAGTGTTGTCCTGTCCACACTATCAAATGCTTTCTCGTAGTCAATGAAGTTGATGTAAAGTGCTGAGTTGGGTATAGGGGGTTGGCGACCCTATCCGATAAAAAAAACTAACTCGCCAATAGAAAATGCTAACAAGAAACCATAATTCAAACCATTTTCATATTATAGAATACAGTAAACAGTAATCACGATCAATTCAACTTCATTACTTACTTACTTACGCCTGTTACCCCCAATGGAGCATAGGCCGCCCACCAGTTTTCTCCAACTAACTCTGTCCTGGGCTTCTTTCTCCAGTTCTGTCCAATGTTTGTTCATTCCTCTCATATCTTTCTCTATTTCTCGGCGTAATGTATTCTTTGGCCTTCCTCTTTTCCTTTTGCCTTGAGGGTTCCATGTGAGGGCTTGTCTCGTGATGCAAATTCAACTTCATACATGATAATTATTTGCTATAAATCATAGTCTATTTATTAATATTTTACCTTAGGCTTATAGTTGTGCTGGGAATGTTAGATCCCCGAAATTCGCTTGATAAATGCCTTATTTTGGATTTCACGTTTGCGAGCATGAGCTGATCAGTTGACCTTGAGATTTCAATTCCCACCAGGAATATCCATGGCTGTGATTGGCTGCTGTGTATTTTAGTGTGCTATTTTCTTATCTGTCTCAAGGACGTTTTTATGTTGTATAAATAAACAAGAGTTGTATGCTTGATTGTACTGTGATTGCTAGGTGTTTGTAGAATATACTTTCTACGCTAACCAAGCCTTCTGTTTACAGTTTCGGATTCAAGGTAGCCTACCTGGACGCAGGCTCATTGTCTCGTTCGCGTTTATCGACTAAGGTAAACTCGTAATAACCTCAAGCATACTAAGTGACGAACCCTAAAAGTTGATAAACGTAAAATATACTACTTATATTTTTATATATATGTCTTTGATTAATTGAATAACCGATATGTTGTGAATTAACTATAGTTTGATAAGGAAAAAAATATATCAAAAAGTGAGGTATTGACATTATTCGTAATAATAATAATAATAATAATAATAATAATTCTATTTCCCGTTTTCTGATTTTATCATTTATTTTCATTTCTCTCTCTCAAAAAAAGAAACTGTCAACCTAAAAGTCACTATTTTATCTCTCTCTGTTACTTTCAAAAAATTTCAGATCGAAGAATTATTCCAAAGATTTGATTACAAAAGTAAGTATTAATACCTTTTGTTTGTGTGTGTTGTAATAATATAGATTTTACCAAATATTATTTATTATATACTACTTATATGATGCTTTAGTATTATGCTCTGTTAATAGTAATCAGGTTTTCAAGCCATACATATATACTCATTCATTCATTCATTCAATCGACCGATTATTTGTTGTTCCCTTCAAAATTTTAAAATGAATCCGGGGATAACTGTGTACAATGATAAAAACAAAATAGTTTGGCATATTTGTTTATTTCATTGCTCTGTATTGTCAATTGAACCTTGTACTGGTTTTTTTTTTGTTTGTAATTGGTTTTCGATGAGAATCTGCTCTCTCTATCACAATCGGCGTTATTTTGCAAGAAAAAATAGAGAGAGGAAAAAATCTCATTCATAATCATTTTGATTAGTTAAATGTGTTAAGAAAGGCAACTCTGTGTGTGTATGTACAGCAATACCTTTTTTGTTTGTGGAGAGAATACCCCTACACTTTATGATTGTGCATCTTGATTAATGTTAAGATTTGAACCAGTACATTATCGCCTTGTCAATTCTCCAATCATTCAGTTATTTGTGCTACTCCAGAAACCATAGCCATGTCAGATTAATGTTGATAAAGTTGTTTGAATTATGAACCGATCCGTAGTCTGATAATGACGATGATGATGATGATACAGTGTATCACAGTCAGTCAGTCAGTTGCAACGTAGAACTTCGTACGTATGTACATCAGTTCATGTTGCCATACCACATTACCACAGAGACGCAAATGTCAAATCAAATCCCATAGTGATAAAGATAGTAGAGGAGGTATTAATGGTAATGAAGAAGACTAGGGTTTGAAGATATTATCCAAGAAATATAATTCAGTCAAATAAGGTTAGAAAGACAAAGGTAGAGGTGCTGACGAATCCAGAAGATTAGGATTTGAGAGAGCACAATGAATGGATGCACTTGCGCCAATGCAAACGATTTTGAGCCATGTCGTTCAAGGTCTCTAACCATTGATGATTTTCGTCTCGCAGACGCCAACCAGGTAGTCTACATCTACCAACATGACTTAGTCCACTTGTCAGTGACTTCATAGATTTGTGCCATGTTTTGGTTTGGCCGCCCCTAGCTTTCGTCCAACCTATTGCTATATCGCAAAACATTGCTCGTCGCAGCAGTCGGTGTTTCGCCATACGTAATACATGTCCCAACTATCTCAACTGATGAAGTTTCGTTACTTCATCAATTGATCTGCCATCCTTACCTAGCACCCGTTTCCTAGCGACAGTGTATCACACTTTCAAAAGAATTCCATCCATTCATTATGTACTGCGGTTTACTCTTACTTCATTCATTATGCAGTGCGATTATTCACAGATAATATTTCTGTAGCTTTCATTTCTTTATCATTACACTCACCAACATGGCACTCAGTCCAGTTGTCAGTGACTACATGGATTTGTGCCATGTTTTGGTCCGACCACCCCTAGCTTTCTTTCAACCTATTCCTACATCACAAAACATTGCTCGTTGATGCAGTGTCAGGGGTTGGACATAAGTAACACATGTCACCACAACCACTTCAGCTGATGAAGATTTGCCTAACATTCCATATGAAAATGATACTGATATCACTGGTTGGTGGTAGTACTACGTCTGAGTACTATACATATCTCATGATACTTTGGGACAGTCTCCGACTATGGATTAAATTTACTTGAATCAATGATTGATGCTCTGCATTTCCTACAAATACACTTCAAAACATTGTTACCTATGTGTTGTAACGCTGCTACGTATAGCTAACGGCGTCCAATTCAAATATCCCAATACGACCCAAAATGTTATTTCCAAATCTCCTATATATCAGAACGCAACACAGTGGGATGGAGTTGTTTATTGGATCGAGAACAGAAAAGAGAGGTAGGCAGGACGAAACGGAATTGGAATCGAATCCTGAAGGCTTACATATAGTGCGTATTTATACATTAAGGTCGAATAGGAAAGAGCATCAAAGTCTGTGATATTGGCAGTTTAGGATGACCAATAGGAAAGGACACTTGAAATGACATTGACAGTCCGGATGACCAATAAGAGACAACATTGAAGTATTTAACTTTGACGGTTAAAAAGACCATAATTTTGACCAATAGAAATCGACCAATGGGATTACAATTCTAAAAATAGTACTCTTAGGATATGTGGTGAATATCCTAACACTATGTCATTTCTGCGTTTTGATTGATCACTTTGTTTTGGTTTAGACATTCTCTCAAATTTCAAATTCGAACATTTTTTGTGTGTATAATATGGGCACCTCAGCTTTCAAGTAGTCCAGGAGCTTGTCATGGATTTTTCGCTCTATTCCAGTTCTCAAGCCATATTGTTGATGTCGCAATATCTCATTGTTTTATGTACTAAAGTTTAAAATAATCATGACAAAGCAGTAGTGTGAAACGTAGGTCTGCTATCAAGTTTATTTCTTAAATCACCAAGTCAGTCTAATCATCTGCAAGTATCACTATTTGAGTAGTCCACGAGATGATAGTTATCGATGGTTAGCGACCTTGAATGTCGTGGATCAAAATCATTTTCAATGATGCAGGTGCATCCATTCTTTGTGTTCTTCCGATTTCCAATCTAACCTGCTCATGACCTTCATCTTTTTCATCTCAAATCTATTTCACTGGTTTATATTTCTTGAATTAATCTCTTCGAAACATGATCTTTCCGATTACTGTCCATACTTCTACTGAGGCTACACCACTTATGGGATTCGAATTGACAATTGTATCTCCGTGCTACTGTGGTATGGCAACTTCAACTGATGTACGTACATACGAAGCTCTACGTTGTGAATGACTGATTGACTGACTATCATTATTATTATTATGTGGACGATGAATTTGTAATCAGTTTTTTTCAATTCAATCTAAAGAGAATGGACATAGATTTTTTAACAGTAGCCTAACTCTTGTTCATCATTTATTTATTAGTGGTAGTGTTCCTTTTGCAACTTTTGATTTTCTTATAATTACTCGGGATTTAATAGATAATGAATGCATAGTTATATGTTCCTTTGTATGAAAGAGTAATTTTTCCTTACTTTCTATATACATACGAGTTAAAAACTTGGAACAATGGTATTGATAGTCTAGTGATTAGAGCGCTCAAATTTCAGTTATAGGACCTTAGGTTGAAAATTCCTCTTTTTATCAATATAGTATGCATGATAGCCAGGTAATAGTGTGGTGTATACTACTCACAATGTGGCTTATAAGTAGTATGCAGTGAATATGCAGTTGAGTGTGTCGTCCTGTTGGTTATTGTTTGAAGTGAAGAGTGTTGGATGTGAATGTTTTGAGGACTAGGATTTTGAAGATAAGGTGTAGATATTTTCATAGTAAGCTGTCTTCTTCAAATAAATTGCTTGTTCCCCATCTGATGTGAATATCTTCGTTCATTACTATCGTAATAGCGTTTAACTAGATTGTATCTTAAAGCTTTAGCTGCCAAATCTGTACTTATTGTAATTAATATACAAAGTGACAAGCTTTGAATTCTAAAAGCAGTCGGTATAGCTAGCATTCAATTAGTTTTTGCCGTAAATTAATTTCACTGCAACCGATAAATATATATTAATCGGTAGGTACTTAATTGAGTTATTTTCTCGTTAAGTACGGACGGTGATCATACACTAGTATTTCTGTTGGATCGCTTTTTACTATTTTTTTTTACCCGTGTTTTATTGATCTGAAAATTTTACTTTCTGTGCACTAAGGATTTTTACTTTGTATTGGCATATTTTGTAAATTGTAGATTTATAATCAGTTGTGTATTTTGTATACATGTTGTTGTGTCTTGCTATGTATATGTATGTATATATTGACTGACTGTCCGAATGAACTTAAAATGCTTGTGATATTTGTAGCAATTAAATTTAAATTCCCCAGTGCACTTTAATGTCAATAATAATAATAATAATTGCAGACAGATTAAATCAATGACTTACTTAATTACGCCTGTCACCCCTCCCCAATAAGCCGACCAGTGTTCTCCAACCTACTCTGTCCTGCGCTTCCCTTTCCAATTCTGTCCAAGGTTTGTTCATTCTCCTCATATCTGTCTTCGTTTCCCGGCTTGGTGTGTTTCTTGACCTTCATCTTTTCCTTTTACCTTGAGGGTTCTAAGTAAGAGCTTGTCTTGTGACGCAGTTGTGTGATTTGCCCAGTGTGTGTCTTATCCACTTCCAGCGCTTTTTCCTGATTTCCTCCTCTACTGAAGGAATCTGTTTTGTTCTTTCCCACAGTAGATTGTTGTTGATGGTTTCTAGCTAACGGATCCGAAGTATTTTGTGTAGAAAACTGTTAATGAATACTTGGATCTTGTGGATGATAGCTTTCGTAGTTTTCCAAGTTTTCGATTAACTCAATGAGAACAATAAATACTTTAGCATTGGAAATAACTAAATTCACAATCATACAATGAAATGCGGTGCAGTGTTTTCCGAATTGCAAGTACTCAGAATGAGTATTTTCACAGAATCAATACAGTCAGAAGGATTTGATTTCGACCGAATTGGTCTCTCGTGCTGTTACGGGTATGAGTGCGGTTATTACTTCCCGGCTGCCCACACCGTGGAAGGTTGTTTCTTGAGGAACCTGAAAAGGAAGATAGATTAGTGTTGGTCTTAGAGACCTGGAAGCGTGACCGCAGAGTCCAAGGGACAACTGCTTGAGGCCGGTCACGCGCGGCCTTTTTATGAAAGGTTTTTTGAGTATTAGCTCCGTTCTTAAAGGCCCTTAGTGGGCACCCTTACCCAAGGAGACGGAAATCCGTGAGGTAGGGTGAGGTGTGACATTTTTATGGTCGACGTTTTCTAACTTTTCCTTCCTTGTGAGAAGGCAGCATCGCTGCAGATGCTGGTTGTCCGAGGGAAACACCTTACTGCTGTCACACCCCTCTGCAGTCAGCAGTACGACTTCGCCCTCAGATCTTGGTTAGCTGCTTTTAGTCTCATCATTCTCCAATCGACCTGCCTGGCATGGTAGAACCTTCAGGAACATATGTTCCAGCTAGTATAGCTCGGCTGGGTCATCACGATAGGCAAGCCCGACCACCACGTCAAGGTAGCAGCTATGGTCGGGAAATCAATACAATAAACTAGGAACAAACAAATAATTATACGCTTATAAAATGCACATAAATTCGATCTTGTCAGTCAGATAAACAAAACCATTGTAGAACTAGGCATAAATCATTCATCAGTTCGAATTTTCAATACCATATTATTACAATAAAATGTTTACCAAAATAGCAATAATAATGATATAAGTAATAAAATTAAGAACCAATTAGGTTTTATTGGAAATTAGTTTAGTTAAAATAGAATTTCTTCTCGTCTGGTATCATTGTTAGAAATCAAAGCTCTCACAAAATTGTTATTGCTAATCTCATAATGTGGTGTGGTGGTGGCGTGGTAGTACTAGTGTGGTGCGAGCTACTTATAAGTAGTATATGACGTGAGCGTCAACGTAATGTCTGGCAGCAGAAGATGGGGGAAGATCAAGAAAGTAAGAAGAGTGGGAACACAATGGAATTTGTATGAAACGCATGAATAGTAACAATGGATTGATGTTTTGCAACAGGAACAGTCCAGTTCGATATGATGAACTGATATTTTGCAAATTAACAATTTACGATATGGTTTTCCTATTTTACTGAGTAACTCTGTAATTTTCGTTAAACACAATCCGGTTGCCCCACCTGTGTTCTCCCTCACTACAATAAAACCACACTGCATAACATATAACTTGCAAGTTTTCAATGTTTGAATTCTATGTCATACGATAGACTACAGTCGTTTTACACTATGAATAGTTGTTGTACCTCTGAAGTCTCAAATTCAAGCCAAGTGTGGTATCATCTAGCTAATCTGAAGAACTACTTGCTAAAATTATACCTAGTTACTTGATTCGACATCTAACTTGTTGTATCAGTCAACCATTGTTGGGGACGTTAGATCCCCAGAACTTGCTTAATTTAAGGTCTTAAATTTGGATTTTGTGGTTTCACGCATGGACTGATCAGTTGACTTTGAGATTACATTTCCCACCCGGAAAGTTCTTGACTGTTATCGGTTGATGTATTATTTTAGTACTCTATTTTTCTGGCTCTCCCAAAGACGTTTTTATCATGTATAAATAAACTCGATTTGTGTGCTTTTCGATCTAATATTTTCCGGGTGCTTGTAGAATACACTTACTACATCTTATGACGTCATCTTCCTCTACTTAGTAGGTCTTTGGGACACTCGGATTAGAGTAGTCTGCCATGTCACTGAATCATTTGTTTTCACTCTCGTCTACCGAGTATGGTGAACACTCGTAATAGTTTCAAGCATATATCAATTGACAAGTATAACAACCATGATGATTAGAAAATAATAATGTTAAAACTTATTATTTCACTTATCATTTCATTCACATACATAGATAGATGTTGATTATATTGACCTACATTTGAGTAACTAAACAAATAACACACATGCTCATGTGAAATAAACTCGATTACATATTTGTTGTCTATATGTGTGTACTTGTGTCCATTGTCTATTGTGAATTTCAATTACATATCGATTTGACTAAGTGACATACATAGTTCAATGATTTGAGATGTATGTGTAATTTGTCGGTTTTCTGTTCGTGTTAAATTCTCTTCACTTTCACGATTATTATTATTATTATTCGTGTAAATTTCACATTTACCTTCCGTCAAGATAATCACCAGTCAGAGTGATCAGTTGGTTGATTGCTGTGTTCTTGACCCTGTATGTTGTGTTGTTAAGAGTACTTCAAAAGTAGTCTATAACAACACTGTATGGTTGTCAATTGTCATTAGGGGGGTTTTCAGTAATGATATTGTCAGTTTTTCTTATGACAACTATATAATCTGTAAAACAAGATTATTTTTGATAATCATAATCGTATTATTAATAATAAACTTTTATTGTAGTGTGTACACAGCTAGTCCTGGCCTTTGAACAAACTAGTCGATCTATGCTTTCCGTGCTACCATTTACACATCTTTTGACCTCACCAACCATTCGATTAAAATTCCGTTTGCTGACTAAATGACGAGTGTACTGCACAGTAGTTCGCTCCGTCTTACTTTATGGCTGTGAAACATGGCCAGTGAGAGTAGAAGATATTCGTCGGTTATTGGTTTTCGATCATCGATGTCTTCGAAGCATTGCTCGTATATCCTGGGACACCTGAGTGAGCAACGCTGTTATTAGGAAACGGGTACTAGGTAAGAATGGCAGATCAATAGATGAAGTGGTGAAACTTCATCAGTTGAGGTAGTTGGGACATGTGCTGCGTATGCCTAACCACCGACTGTCACGACAAGCTTTGTTTTGTAGTGTAGGAATAGGTTGGAAGAAAGTTAGGGGCGGCCAAACCAAAACATGGCAGAAATCCATGAAGTCATTGACAAGTGGATTTAGCCATGTCGGTAATTGTCGACTACCTGATTGGGGTCCACGAAATGATAGTAATCGATGGTTAGATACCCTGAATGACATGGCTCAAGACCGTTCGCAATGGCGCCAGTGCATTTATTCTTTATGTTCTCTCAAATCCTAACCCAGTTTTGACTTTCTAGACTTTTCTCATTAAATCATACTTCTTGAATAATATCTTCTAATCCTATCCTCTCCGGTTACTCCTAATACCTTTACTACCTCTTCTACTATTGGATTTGAATTGACAATTACATCTATGTGCTGATGTGGTATGGCAACATGAACTGATGTACTTACGTACAAAGTTCTACGTTGCATCTGACTGACTGATTCGGTTAAAATCTTTGTTGTCTTTTTACTTAAGTGCATGTGTGCACTGTTTGCATAGCTTATCACATGTCGGACTTATTGAGTTGACCTACTGGCCTTCTACGCTTCACTTCGCTTTGTCATCATATTTGTCTGTGTGAAATAAACTCATCCAATTGAATCCGTAGTTAACTTCTTATATCCGCCGTCGCATAAACACAACTCAGATGACAAATTTATTTTATTATATATTCAATTGTCTGCAAAAATTCGAAATCAGATCCCGTCTAGATCACTAAAGTCTCTATACAAGAATATCATGTATTGGCTTATATAGTAGAGTTTTCTTACATTATTCATTTACACAGTCGATTGTAGTCATCACAGTGTTTACTATGCTGAATAACTTGTTCATATACAATCAATCAATGTTGTCCTAGTTTTATGAGAGTCATTTTAATAATGCCACTATTATATACATCTTTATATATATAGGTATATAAGCTGTCGAATGTTCTATGATGAAAAAAAAATCATGGCCTCATTCGTTGTTATTAGGTTAAATGAATTTTAAGATTTCAGTATACATATATAATTTAATTAATATGGAAAAATATATTTATAAGTAGTTAATGGATTATTTTTTTAAAATTTGTTTGAATCTATCATGATTAATAATAATAATAGTAATAATAATAACCTGAATTCATTGGCTAAGATTTGTATTTTACGAAATTTGATCTACAATTTGTCTATTTATCTATCTATCCTAACTAGCCTATGTGTTGTAGCATGATAGATGATGACACGGAGTATTGTGACCTTTAAGTGTCCGATTTAATAAATATTACGAAAATGAGGGAAAAAAAGACGACTAATTATATACGGCGGCGGTGATGTTGGTGGGAGTAGCGTTTGCTTAGTTAGATAATGCACGCGTTTTTTTTTATAATAAGCTTTCCTTATCGTTTTAGACAGTACACACACTGTTGACATCAAGATTTCTGTACATATCTGTTAGCATATTCACCAAATATCCGAAGAATACTATTTTTAGAAGTATAATCCTATTGGTCGGTTTCTATTGGTCAAAATGATGATCGTTTTAACTGTCAAAGTCTCTTATTGGTCATCCGGACTGTCAATGTCATTTCAATGGTTCTTTTCTATTGGTCGTCTTAAACTGTCAATGCCACAGACTTTGATGCTCTTTCTTATTTGACCTTAATATATATATATATATATATATATATATATATATATATACGCACTATCTGTAAGCCTTCAGGATTCGATTCCAATTCCGTTTCTTCCTGCCTACCTCTCTTCTGTTCTCGACCCAATAAACAGCTCCATCCCACTGTGTTGCGTTCTGATCTATAGGAGATTTGGAAATAGCATTTTGTGTCGAATTGGGATATTTGAATTGGACGCCGCTTCGACTGAATAGCCATACGTAGCAGCGTTACAACAATATCATTCAAGTCTCATACATGAAACATCTTTCGTTCTCAAGTATAGATTGTTTGTCTTATTTTTCAATACATTGTTTAGAAACTGGTTTTACCCTCGACATGTTGTAGGTCGTTTCAATTTGCTGCTGGTGAATGATACTTTGTTATACACTACTTAAGTACTTAAGAAGTTCTTTAAATGGAACACTTGATAAATTTTATTCGACCCTAGCTTGTGTTAGGTCTCCTACTCATCTTTTGGTCACCATTAATGACGACCAGTACTGCTTTCAATGCAATTTATGTGACGTAATATACCCTATTTCATTTAATGTAGTCGACCATTAAGTATTAGGGCTGATTAGGTATTCACGAGCTGGTAGGCGATTACAGCCCTGTTTAAAACCATTGACAGTGCGCATCCACGACTCCTGCACCTCGCAGGATTCGAACCAGGGACCTTTGGCATTGTAGGCGAACGCCTTACCATCGGACCACTGGGCCAGCATCCAACGATGTTAATTTCTAACTCTGATTGATCTAGGGATTTTGAGTGACCTGACCCTTTTGTCTTTGGTAGTTACTGCGTACACCCGACAGGGTTGAACTACATTGGTCACGTCTTCTCAACTAGAACTCCGAGAATTTCCTCACGAAGCTAGTCACTAGTGAGCAAACAGTGTTACGATATTTTGGGGCACAGTTTTGGAGGTTTGCGTTTTTACACATTTGAAATCATCAATCAATCATTGTTAGACCACCATTAGAAGCCTGTGCCCCAAAATATTTATAAATCTTGTCCTATTATTTTGTCAATCATTCATCTCACGTCATCAAGCAAACATTTTGATTTTATACAGAGCTAATTAACAGTCTATTGTTGTCGCCACAATAATAGTAAAAAAAGAAATGGGGTCAATCTGTGTAAGATTTTGATTTGGAAAATGGTTTTTTTTCTCACTGATCGCCAAATATTATTATTATTATTCTTGTCACATCATCATCCATCAGTGTTATTCAATCTTTGTTATTTGATTGGTCAATTAGATGTGTACATGTCTCCTCCTACTACATGTCTCGTTTTTTTTCTGTTCACATGTGTGTACAATTATTTTAATTATCTCAGTAGTCTCAGTAGGCCTGTCTGTCCATTTTTCAAATGAAATTTACTGTGTTTAGAAAAAAAGAAAAAGTCCATTTTTCAGCTGTTGTTTAAATTAATGGCTGTTACACTCACTCACTATATAGCTATTTTTCTCTCCTCTTAGTGTTTTATCATTTATCAAATAGGAATTTTTTTCAATGAAATATCAATCATTCATGGACAGTTACGTACATACGTACGTACGTACGTACATATGTGATAATTGAATATGTACGTCTATCTTTGAAAAAATAAGGAATGAAAGAAAAGAAAACCTTAATGAGTATAAACATGCAGAGGGAAATATAAATAAATCAAAAAATAAATCATAAACTGTCTATTGTAGTTAAGACATTCAATGGTAAATCAATCAATCAATCAGTCATTCATTCATTGAAATAACATTTTAATAGAACTATGAACAATGAACTGTATGAATGAAGCCAACAATGATCATGTTGTAATCAACATGTATTCATTCTTTCATGTGAATAGAAACAGTTCGAAGTTGAACGAATTATTTAAAAAAATACCCAGAATATTTTTTATTGATTTTAAAGAAATAGTTGGCGTATGCAACATTTACGTCTGTGAGCATTAACTTTGAAAGTCATTAATCGATCTAAGTTACACCATCATTAGAAACTTGGCAGCAATGGAGAGCCGTTTCGTACTAATATGGGGCTCATCAGCGGTATGAGTCCATGACTCCGCCTGCAAGAGTCGAAATGAGGACCTACGGTCTTGCACGGGAACGCTTAACCTCTAGACCACTGAGCTAACATCCAACGATGTTAGTGTTTTGTGGTGCGCGTTACTTATAAGTAGTATATGACGTGAATGTCAACGTAATGTCTGGCAGCAGAAGATGGGGCAAGATCAAGAAAGGAAGAGTTAGATAGAACACAATGGAATTTGTATGAAATGCATGAATAAGTGAAATATCAGACAATGTATTGATGATGGATTGAAGATTTGAAAATTAGCCGTTTACGATATGGTTTTCCGATTTTACTGAGTAACTCTGTAATTTTCGTTAAATACAATTCGGTTGCCCTCACCTGTGTTCTCCTTCACTACAGTTTAACTTCAATAAGTCCATGATCTTGCACAATTCGTCCAATGTATTCAGTGGTGAGCACTGCTTCATATCCGAACAGGGTTGAACTCTACGAGTCACGATTTCTCGGAGAGACTTCCTCACGGAGTAATGGATTTGCACTGCTAATGAGTCCCTTACCAGGACGAAACGGTCGTCCAGTCCCTGCAGGTTTCTAATGGTGTGGTCTAACATTGATCGATTCATGTTTTGAAAGTAACTCAACAACTCAACCACAACTCTATCATGCAAATATAAACATTAAATTAAAAAATACCTGATTAAGTAAAAAAAATAACAAACTATAAATGATAAAATTTTACTTTACTTTATGAAATAATATGAACTTTACTCAATATTTTAGCGTATTGTAGAAAGCCTTAAAAAACATTTATTTTAATGAAAAATATCCACCTTTTTCCTCATTTTGTGAATAAATTTTAAAGATTTTTTATCTTTCTGTATAACTTTAAATAAATCGACAAGATATTATCTTTTAATTCAATTTAAAAGTTCGTTAAGCTCATACATAGACTGATGATATTATTAGGTGGAAGATAGGGGGAACCAATCAAAATCATGTATCAGTAGTTGTTTTATTGTAGCTTAAATTTAAGCATATTTATTGTGAGATATTAATGTCAGTTAGTCAATCATGTGCAGCTTAGTACTTGCGACATGTGTACGTAGAAGCACGGAAAGATTAAATTGTTAGGGCTAATTCCGAAGTAAAGATAATATCCAGTATAAGTGGGTAAACAGAAAGGATTATGCATCAAAGATACTATCCGAGAAATCTGAATCAATGGAATAAAACTGATTTTTTAAGATAATTTTGAATCTAAGGGAAGACAAGCGGTAAATGCAACTTTGCCATTGCGAACGATTTTTAACCGTCACCCAAACTCTCTAACAATAGGATACGATAATCACTTGAAATCTAACCAGGTAAACTACAGCTATCAACTCACGTGGTTCAACCTGAAGTTCTCCGTTTTCACAGACAGATGCTATTTCTTAGATTGCCAAACCCTAGCTTTCTTCCAGCCTATGTCTGTGCTTGTTGTCATCATCATCATCACTATTATTCTATCCCGACCGTAGCCTCTGCCTTGTCGTGTTGGTCGGCCATGCCTATAGTAGTGACCTGAGCGAGCTATATTGCCTGGAACACATGCTCCTTGAGGTCCCCTACCATGCCAGACAGGTCTTTTGGAGAATGGTAAGACTAAAAACAGCAACTGAGTGCGAAGTCGTACTGCGAACTGTAGAGAGAGAGAGAAAGAGGCGTGACGGCGGTTAGGTGTTCCCCTTGGACATTCAGCTTCTGCAGTGATTCTGCCTTCTTACAATGGAAGGAAGAGGTTAAATAAGGTTGATCGTAAAATTTTTTCACACTTCACCTTACCCACTGATTTCCGTTTCCGACAGTAAGGCTACTTGAAAAAGCGGAGCTAACACATTGGAAATTTACCGTTAAAAGATCTTGCCTGTCCTGCCTCAAAGAGTTGTTTCTTTGGCTCTGCGGTCAAACTCTCAGGTCAGTAAGCCCGAAACTACTTCAATTTCCTCAAGAAATACGCTTCCACAGTGTGTGTGGGCAGCCTGGAAATGACATCCACCCTCATACCCATAACATCACACGAGATATCATTTTTATACTATTATAGATTCTTGTTATAATTTCTTATTATCGTCTTATATATATATATATAATCTCACCTGATATAATCTCATGATCTTATTAGTAAGTAAACCATTTCTATCATTACAATTGACAAATAGGTTAGTTTATTAGTTCAATATGCGCTTATGCAAAAGACCTATATAAATTTGTATACTTTCAACTGGGAACAATAATATTGGTGGGAGTGATGTTGTTATTTGTTTGTTTCTCTTGTATATGTTGTCTGTCTGTATAATAACAATGTTGTTTTATCGCTGAATGTATGTATCATCATATCAGAAGTTCTTCATCATGTTCATTGTTTCACATTTTAATGGCTTATCAAAAAAGACGTTTTATTTGTGATTGATCGTAACACATTTCAATGTTGTTAGTTATTCACTGTCATGCATATGATAATTGTCCAGTGTGTGTGTGTGTTTGTGTGTGTCTATGTGTATGTTTATGTCTGTATACAGTTGGTTGGTTGTGTGTCACCTCATTGTATTTATTCTCTCCCGTTTATGGTCTTCTTAAAAATATCTGATCATGTAATTGATTACAACTATTATGAATGGTTATTATTATTATTATTTCCCTTGGGGATTTATACTGATTTAGCATCTATTTGAGGCAATGACTATATTTACGGAACTGTTTGTTAGCGTATATATATATATATATATTAAAGACATCCTTATTCTCGGCTCACTTGTTAATTATTTTCGTGTTCACTTGGTGTATGGGTCAATGAGAATGGATGATATAACCTAGTAAGTAGTGAATTCCATTGATGTTCAGCTCTTGTTGTTTCACCATTATTTGACGAGAAAAAAAATTCGTCATCATATCTATCTATATATATATATATATTCTTGACCTTCAAGCAACTTCTCACTGTACATCATCTCATCTTTGTAACAATCATATTTGAGCATAACTTTCATCACTGATATTCGTTATGGTGTTTCGTTCTCTGAGCTGGATGTTTGTGCTGATGAGGTTGTTCAGAAGATCAATGTAAGCTCCACAACTAAAATATCCAGTTCAGAGAACGAAACACCAAAACAGTCATCCACCATATCACTGACAGCAAAACTAAAGCAATTGTTAAAAATCAAGGATCATTAGAGAGTTGTTTCATTTTAGCTTGACACGTCAGGCCTAGTAAAAGGAAAACGATGCATGATATTCAGCTCATAATCACAGTCCATGTAAAGATTTTAGTATGAATTGGATTCCTCTTATTTTTTCACTTATTATATCATGACGTTGGTCATATCTCACTTCCAACACAGTTCATCTCATAACTCATGTCTTCCCACTTGAATTTCGTGGATCCATGTCATGGGTGAACACTAATAAATAGAAGTTTTGTTTGATTGTATTATTTGCCTTGCTCTAGCGGGTTCTCTTGACCATGGGTTTGCTCTCATATAGAGTCATAGATGCATAGATGCGCACTCGTACAAAATCTAGAGTCCTAGTAAAAAATCAGTCAAGTACTTCTTAGTTCTCGGTGGTGTTCTCTAGTTGATACAAGAAAATTAGAAGTGTTCTGATCCCCAGCTTATAGTTTATGTATGTATATGACGTGACCGGACCAGGTTCTGTGTACAGTTTGATTGTTACACTTCAGAGGTGTCTTCAATGTTGATAGATCTGTGAATAGTGATTATGTGTATTTCACCAAAGCACTATGCTTTCATTTTTCTGTATTCACCTTGAACTCACTTTCGATCAATGTTTTGCCTGATACAGATCTTCGCAAACAGATCAGTTAAGTCAGTTACTTCTACTTAAAGAAGTTCATAGGAAACTGACATTATGTAAACTTGATGTAGTCTGTGTAGTCATAATCAATTCTCTCAACAGGTCATCGCTTGACGGCTTAAGTAAGGTACTCTAATGAATGTTATCTATTTCAAAATACACTCGATCTGTAGCAGTATATTTGTCTTATTTCAACCTCATGTTTTACTGAACATCTTTGTAAGTTCTTAGGTTATATAGACCTTTTATCTGTTTCACTGTTTTTACATTCAGCTTATATCCTATAAATTTCCAAAGAAATTTTTCTAGATTTCACTAAAGCCTTAATATCTTAGTATGTGTATTTATTAAGTAGACTATATATAAGTACCGTCTTTTAACGACGAATTCAATCCCAATTAGTTTTGATTTAGGCACAGCATACAAGCATTATTTCATTGTAGAGTTGAACAGAAAGCAATCATGCTACGAATGATTTTCTAGTTATCTCCTGTCATATACTACTGATAATCACTTGTTTTAAATTATTCAGTTTTGTTCTACTTCTTGATTTATTCACACTTTCTGAAAATAAATTTCTTAGATTCATCTCACTGGTGAAGTGTCGTTTGATTGTATGGTTCCTCTTGCAATAGGGGGTACTCTTGATCATGGGTCAAAGACGCGCATTCGTACACAATCTAGAGCCTTAATGTAAAAACAATCAAGTACTTCTTAGTTATCTGTAGTCATTTGTATACGCGAACTATTTATAATGTAGAATACTATAACAGCACAAAGTATGTATTAAGATAACATTAAGATCATGCGGATAAAATGAGATCGAAACCATAGTATCTAATTAATTAGTGTCACCAGTAGTAGTAGTAGTAGTAGTAGTAGTGTAGTGAAGGAGAACACAGGTGGGGCAACCGAATTGTATTTAACGAAAATTACAGAGTTACTCAGTAAAATCGGAAAACCATATCGTAAATCGTTCATTTGCAAAATATCAGTTCATCATATCGAACTGGACTGTTCCTGTTGCAAAACATCAATCCATTGTCACTATTCATGCGTTTTATACAAATTCCATTGTGTTCTTCTAACTCTTCCTTTCTCTTGATCTTCCCCCATCTTCTGCTGCCAGACATTACGTTGACACTCACGTCATATACTACTTATAAGTAGCTCGCATCACAGTAGTAGTAGTAGTAGTAGTAGTAGTCTGGCTCTTATTGTTTAATTCACGATAAGTGAAGAAATCTGTTCAGGCTACCATGATGGAGTAGTTAGCAAATAATGATCAGTGACTGGAGATAATTGGCGATATATGATTGATTGACTAATGGATTTATCTTCCATTCTCTGTTTATCATTTATCATTTCAGTATTATGATGTTGCTTTTCATCAGTTACCGCTATTATAATCATGTAGATATTGAAGCCTCAATCTACTGATTTATCAAATAAGTTAAGTTTATGTAATCGGCGTTGAGCCGCGCTGTTTATGCGAGACAGCTAATATGATATTACTACCCGAACTAATTGTATGGGCGTTCAACGTACAATACTGGGGCAATCGTTAACTATCTTACATTGAATAATTATCCTTAGTTCCATTGTTCATTTCTCATCACAACAGATTTGGTTTTCATTCTTAATGTTTAGTTAATGATTAGGTTCTGTTCAGTCTTGAATTATAAAGAGATTATATATATATATATGCAAAACGGAATACAGACTTGAAGCGTTTCACAAATCGATCATCTGTATCACTGAAAAGGCGACAAAAGCATTCTAATTTGGTGGCTGAGAATCTAAAGGGGTCGATAAAAAAAAAACTTGACTATTTCTTGTGAAATCAATAATTGCGCAACGGTTGTTTGTTAATAGTGGATCGCTGTCTAAGTCGTCAACAAAATGCCTTCAGTGAATATGAATTATATTTCAAATCTCTGTCGATTTGAAAAACAATTTTTGATCGAAATCATCATTCATAATGTCACATCATCTACTAAAGTACAAGATTTGAACTCATTATAAAATTTACTGACGATTAAGTAGTCGCTGCAACAACTTATCCATAGGGAATCATGATGAGACTGTAATCTGCTATCAGATTCAATAAAAATGAACAACATTCAGAGAAATTTCTTCTACAAAGTTAGTTAGCCAGTTAACTCTACAACGTAGAACGTACATCAACTCAAGTTGCCATACCACATTAGTACACACACAGAGAGATCGAATCATCAATTCAAATCCCGTAGTAGTAGTAGTAGTAGTAGTAGTAGTAGTAGTAGTAGTAGTAGTAGTAGAAGTATTAGCAGCAATGAATTGTAACCAATTCAGTCTCGTTTGCTGTTATGTGTGTAAGAGAGCGGATATCACTTTCCGGTTGCGCTTACACCGTGGAAGGTGTATACGAAGTTATCGATTTTTACAATAGGCAAATAAATATATTAAAACATTATTGTTGTTGTTATATAATACTTTTTTTCTCTATCTCATCATTTAATATTGTTGTAAATTTTTTTCTGTTGAAACATTGTGCATTTCTTTTTTCTAACAAACTTCCTATTTTATTTTGTCTTTTCATCTCCAATTCCGCTGTGTCCCCCCCCCACGATTCTGCTCTCCTATACACACACACACACGCACACACACCCAACTCATCCCCAAAACATCCTGTATGCATGATGCTTTTGTTTTTTTTTTCGTTATCATCTGCCGTTTCCTACAAATCAATATATACAATACACACATTATGTAATGTTGTCTTACTTACATTGTGTGTGTCATTACGGTTGGTTTTGCATTGCATGCGATTTATTCGATTGATTTACCCCCTACTACACTGTCGAATTACTATAATTATTGAAAATATGCATTTATTTGTTTGTCTCTGTCTGTGTGTATGTGTGTGGTTATGTGTTTGTGCGTTTGTACGTTCGTATGTACACTCCACTGTCATTAACATCGATGTTTCTGACTGACTAACTAACTAACTAATCATCACTTGGTTATGTTGTCAATGTCATTTATGTGTAATATATTTTCCTCTTCTGTATAAATTTTTTGGTGTCTTGCTTTGATTCTGTGTTATTTTCCCTGATATAATTTCAATTGTTCACAAATACTACTACTAATAATAATAATAATATACTAATAGGTTCAACCACTGAATGGTAGTCAACAACAACAGCAGCAACAATACGAAGAAGTGTTACGTATTACTCAGTGTTAATTGTTCACACTGATTGTGTTGACTCTCTCATCTATCCCTTTGTATCATTTTTCTCTGTTTAATTATCCTCTCTCTTTCTAAATTGTTTTTTTTTTAAACCTCAGGTTTATTGAAATAACAAATAAACAAATTCAAATGTAGCGGATATACTACTTATTTTATTGATTTATCCTATAAGTAGTACTACTACTAGTAGTAGTAGTTGTTGTAGTAGTAGTAACGAATTTAGAAAAAATCAATTTCAATTACGTTAACAAGTCACTTTTTTGTCTATGGATGACACTAGTGTTTTATATTTTTATTTAGTTTAAATGATATTAGTGTAAAAAAAAACTTTATCAGGATAGTTATCTACCACGCTTAATTGTAGTTGTATATATATATATGAAAAGAGTGGTAGTTTTTCCTTGTACGTTGGTAGTACACAATATGCGCACAACGTAGGAATGTGCATGTTATTGTAAATGTGAACTTTCAGTACTCAATAAATCTAACTCAGGTGATGGATGGATGATACAACACATATATTGTTAAGCCCGTCCGTGTTGACATGCACAAGAAGGTGTTTTTGTTAGTTTCAACATGTATCAACTTTATCCCCCCTCCTCTTGCATCTTTTATTGTCTATTTCTCTAAATCAATCAATCAACCGATCATAAACAAACCACAGCAACAATAATCAATACTACCATGTTCTCTTTTTTGAATGTTCTTTCATGCTTATCCCCCCCCCCGATTTCTTCTTATTCTTCCCATCACTTTCTGTTCATCTTTCTTTCTTTTTCATTTCAATTGATTATGTATGTAATTGTGTAAGCAAGCCACCCATCAAATATCGTCGGAATGAATTCATCATCCTCACCACCAGCACCACCACCGCTGTTGCTGTGTGTTGCTGTGTTTTGTTTTAACGGCATAGAGAGAGAGAGATGTGTGTGTATTATGACACATATACTGTTTTTTCAGTTGATTTATGTTTTTGGGACAGTAGCAGTTCAATTCACAGAAAAAAAATCTTAATTTGGTAGGTGATTGAATGTATGAATGGTGGCGGTAATTGGCATGTTCACTTGTTGTGTTGTTTGTTTTATTGTACACATTTTATTTTCTAATTTTCGTTTTTTGACAATTATAATTTTTCCATGTAGTGTTGTTTTATTTTTGGTATGTTTTTCGGTTTTGTCTGTCTAATATTTTACACGTAGATTATCGATCATTTGTCAATAGTTTTGTAATGTTACAGGTGTATGTGCATGTGCATGTGCTCATTTCCACCGTTTCCCTTTTCAATACACCTAATGATTATTGTTTTTTGTGCTGTTTCCTCCTTTGCTCCATTTGCATGTGTGTCTGTGTGTTTGTCTGTGTATGTGTGTTACTTCAACATATGACGATAGTTCATTAGTTCAATTGTCAATATTAAACATCCTCTCTATAATTAAGTTTAATGTGATAATATGCTGAGATTTTTTATTAAGATACATTTTATCCATTGGTTTGTGCGTAAAAACCTTATCACCGTCAACACTAATTTAACTACAAATTTACATTAGTGACTGAACTTAGCATTATTCCGGTTAGAGACCTTGAATGACATGGCTCAAAATCGTTTGCAGTGGTACAGGTGCATTCATTCTTTGTATTCTCTCAAATCCTAACTTTCTGAATTCCTCATTATCTCTATCTTTCTCTTTCTAAATTTATCTGACTAAATAATACTCCTTGAATATTATCTTCGGACTGTAATCGTCTCCATTACCGCTAATACTTCTGTAGTGAAGGAAAACACAGGTGAGGACAACCGAATTGTATTTAACGAAAATTACAAAGTTACTCAGTAAAATAGGAAAACCATACTGTAAATTGTTAATTTGCAAATCTTCAATCAATCATCAATCGATTGTCTGACATTTCACTTATTCATGCGTTTCATACAAATTCCATTGTGTTCCCACTCTTCCTTTTTTCTTGATCTTCCCTCATCTTCTACTGCTAGACATTACGTTGATACTCACGTCATATACTACTTATAAGTAGCGCGCACCACACTTCTACTATCTCTCTACCACTATAGGATTTGAACTGACACTGGCGTCTCGTTGCTAATATGGTATGGCAATTTGAACTGATGTACTTACGTACAGAGTTCTACATTGTAATTGACTTAACATTATTCCATGTGAGTTTCGTTCTAGGATAATGTGGTTAAACTAGTTAAGTTACTTACTTTACTTACGCCTGTTACCCCCAAATGGAGCATAGGCCGCCGCCCACCAATTTTCTCCAACCAACTCTGTACTGGGCTTCCCTCTCCAGTTCTGTCCAATGTTTGTTGATTCCTCTCATATATTTCTCTATTTCTCGGCGTAATGTATTCCTTGGCCTTACTCTTTTCTGCCAGTAGAACCTTCGGGGCTACTGCCGGTCTCAAGCTCGGATAAAGGAGGAGGGTTGGACATGGGGTTGGCGACCCCATTCCGTCAAAAATTAACTTGCCAAAAAAACGGTTAAACCAGTTGCATTATGTTATTTTTTTACAAAAAATATTATTAGTTATGAGGTTATTCATTAGATTGTACTTTCAAATATCAGAATTTTTATTTCATAATGTTTGATTAGGTGATTCAAGTGTTTTTCTTATTATACAGTTGTGAAAATCTAGAGAAAAAAATGATATCTATCCTAACTGTTTCAATATTCAATTGTAGTAACAACAAGGACTTTGCTCTATTTTTTTAAAAAATGCACCAGTTAAGGGGGGGGGTTATAGAACATTTTTGTAATTAACCATTCAATCTGGAATGCTAGTGACTGTTTTTTTCACTGTTAAAATTAACTGATACATGTTCTGGTGTTGTTGTTTGAGTGTGACTTTTAAGATATCAATTTTTTTTGTAAAAATAGTTGTATGCTATTGCGTAAATGCAATAATAATAATAATAATAATAATAATAATAATAATAATGATAATAATAATAATAGTCCTACTATGTATACACTGTCAATAGGATTTGTTGAATAGAGAAAATGTTAAATGAAGTATTTCCATTGATAATATTGCATTAATACTACAACATTGTGTTACATTGGTGCAAATCAAGATTTCACATTTCACTTAATAGGGAAAACGTAGGTGTGGTGGTGTTTCGTTCTCTGATCTGGTTGTTTTGGTTGTGAAGCTTTCATTGTCCTTCTTCTGAACAGCAACATCATCAGCATAAACTTCAGATAGAAGAACAATGAAAGCTCCATAACCAAAACAACCAGCTCAGAGAACGAAACACCACCACAATCATCCGCCTGAACTACAAGTTTTCTCCACTATCTAAAAACCGTAGATGTGCGTGTGATTGTTGTTGAATTTCCTAGATAGAACGAAATAGATGTTATAGTACATACACATTGATAGTCATCATTTTATTGAATCACTTGGACTATCTGTTTAAGTTATGTGATATAATGTTGTTAATAGTGATATTGTATGACTGGATGTACTTGACAGGAACTCTGTTTAATCCTAGGTCTCATGTTAGTTGTTACTCGCTGCGATGGCGTATCGTGGAATCCTTGTGAATATTGGTACTTTCCTTACATCGAGAAAATCTAAGGTTTATTACAAATTGTCTTCTACTATTGACTTTTACGTTGGTCATTATACGGAAATGTATGTAATGTAGGATTTATACGTGATCAAGGTGCTATAGACTTATTTAATCCGCTTAAAATTACTTTCGCCTGTGATTCCCAATGGAGCATAGGCCGCCGGCCAGCGTTCTTCAACCTACTATGTTCTGGGCTTCCCCTTCCAATTCTGTCCAATTTTTGTTCATTCATCTCATGTCTTTCTATTTCTCGGCCTAATGTGTTTCTTGGCCTTCCTCTCTTCCTTTGACCTTGGGGGTTCAATGTGAGGGCTTGCTTTGTGACGCAGTTGGGTGATTTGCGTAGTGTGTGTCCTATCCACTTCCAGCACTTCTTCCTGATTTCCTCCTCCACTGGAATCTGGTTTGTTCTCTCTCACAGTAAGTTGTTGCTGATAGTGTCTGGCCAACGAATCCGAAGTATTTTGCGTAGACAACTGTTAATAAACACTTGTATCTTCTGGATGATGGCTTTGGTAGTTCTCCAAAAATTTCCACTCCATATAACGGAAACTTATTTATTAATCCGCTTAAAATAGACTAATTTAAATTATTGCCAATGTAAAATCAATGAAGTTTCACATTTTCGACTACAGCTTAGTTCTCTCATAGGCTCACTCTTTCTTTTGATTATAACTAGCCAATAAGTTGCCAGTACGAGTCCCATTTCATCTGCTTCATGTTGGTAGCCAGTTGGGATTATTAATTGTCATACACCTTTTAAGTTTATTTCCCAAATGTGTCCATGAAGAACAAGTTACATTAACTTAATGTATAAATCCTAATATAATTTTATTGTTAATCAAAACTTCTTGAGTTACACTCAAATAGTTTGGTTAGTTCTTTTCTAATCTCTTGTTTCGTCTACAATTCTTATCTGATCAATCGAAGCATTAGTAATTCATATCATATTATTCTTCGTACAAAATAATTCACTATCAGCTTTCACTCCATATATATACTTTGTATTAATGAATTGTCCCATTGCTCGTATATCGTGGGACAACCGATTAAGCAATGCTAGTGTTAGGAAACGGGTGCTAGTTAAGGATGGCAGATCAATAGATGAAGTAGTGAAACTTCATCAGTTGAGGTGGTTGGGACATGTGTTACGTATGCCCAACCACCGACTGCCTCGACGAGCGATGTTTTGTGGTGTATGAGTAGGTTGAAAGAAAACTAGGGGCGGCCAGATCAAAACGTGGAAGAAATCCATGAAGTCACTGACAAGTGGACTGAGTCATGTTGGTAGGTGTAGACTACCTGGTTGGGGTCCGCGAGATGATAGTAATCGATGGTTAGAGACCCTGAATGACATGGCTCAAAATCGTTTACAATGGCGCAAGTGCATCCATTCTTTGTGTTCTCTCAAATCCTAATCTTCTGGATTCGTCAGCACTTCTACCTTTGTCTTCTAACCTTATCTCACTGAATTATACTTCTTGAATAATATCTTCGAACCCTTTAGTCTTGTTCATTATCATTAATACCTCTACTATCTTTATCACTATGAGATTTGATTTGACATTTGCGTCTCTGTGTTAATAATGCGGTATGGCCACATGAACTTATGTACGTACGTACGTCGTAGTTCTACGTTGCAACTGACTGATTAATGAGTTGAAATAAATTTTCAATTAGTTGATAAATAATCCGCATTTTACTAGTTACCATTTTATTGTATTTGTAGTGCATAGTTGTCTTACAAAATGTATATTCATAAACCTTTCATTGTAAACTTCGAAACTTGCATTCAACGCTAAATAAAACACAATGGCGTAGTTAGAAATGTTGCATTTTTGAAGCAACAGAATACCTTACTTACCCTAAAGGATGTATAAAAATTGTTTTTGACTAAAATTCTCTCTGTGATTTGTTCAAGAGTTTGAATCATTTCTAGTTGTGTAAATATTTTGTTTAGTGGCCTACCATGATCGTGAGTATGCGATGAAATAAAATACTTCCCCTTAATTTCTGAACCTCGTTTGTGTTGTAGTGAAGGTGAACACAGGTGAGGGCAACCGAATTGTATTTAACGAGAATTACAGAGTTTATCAGTAAAGTAGGAAAACCATATCGTAACAGTTAATTTGCAAATCTTCAATCCATCATATCGAACTGGATTGTTCCTGTTGCAAAACATCAATCCATTATCACTATTCATGCGTTTCATACAAATCCCATTGTGTCCCCACTCTTCCTTTCTCGATCTTCCCTCAGCTTCTGCTGCTAGACATTACGTTTACACTCGCGTCATACACTACTTATAAGTAGCGCGCACCACAGTGTGACTACGGTAATAAGAAGCTAAATACAGCTTCAGTTCGATGAATTCATTTCATACAATCGTTCATGCAGACCAACATGAGAGTAAAAAGCATACAAACAAAGCATAGTGAAGTGGAGATGGCCAGTGGGCCAACTCGTTGAGATTAGACATGACTTATTATTTATATTGAAGCTATATATAACGTGTTAGACATGTGATAAGCGCGAAATAAGCTTGCACACACACACACACAAATAGAAACAACTAAGGATATGAGTGAATATAAATAGACAAGGTCAAAAGGCATGTGAATAAACTTGATTTAATGAATTCGGTCAAAGATTTAGGACAACAGGCCATTTTGTGGGCTTGACACGTATTTAGTGTACACACTACAATTTCAGTGGATTTTTTTTAACCGAATAATTGTAAGTATTTACCATGATGTGTATTCCACATGGTTATTGTATTATTAGGAAGTACTTCCAACCTAATTTATGATGACAAGTGTTGAAAATCTTCAATTAAAAGCACTAGAGCTCGCTGTCTGTCTTATTTGTTTGAAAAAGAAACAAACGATGTGGCCCTAGAATTGAATCATTGATTATGCAATCAATGAGCAAGACAATACTGGTTATTGTGCTGGCCAATGTATCACTAGTTTCGTGACGTGTTTCATATTCACAACGTGTTTTCTTAGTCTTTGTAATTTGCTCGTCTAGGTAATCGTCACCGAAATAGCACCTGACGGTTTATAAATCGCAAGGCAAAAAAAACAAACCAGGGGTTGAATACGTTTATTTTTTGACACACCACAAACAAAATGGACCAGCAGACCATAAGCAGGCAGGGCAAGCACATTAGCGAGCGAATTGGTGAATAAATTAATAAGATTAAAATGTCTGAGTCATCGAGATATTTAAGAGATTAGCATTAAAGCGAATAGAATGAATATGCACGCAGGCGGTAAGCACTGTTCAGTCGTTACCAGCTCTCATACAAACTAGACAATAGGTTAAAAAGCCAATGGTACACATTTAAGTTGTTG
Organism: Schistosoma turkestanicum; assembly: GCA_944470395.2. Lineage (NCBI taxonomy): Eukaryota > Metazoa > Platyhelminthes > Trematoda > Strigeidida > Schistosomatidae > Schistosoma > Schistosoma turkestanicum. The sequence goes on from OX103977.1 coordinate 6,025,099, forward strand.
CTATACCAGTTGCTTGGTTAAAAGTAAGTTAATTAAAAAAATGTCTTAACCGAATTAAATAATAAGAGAACTGAGAAATGTATGTGTAGGCACTACATACAAGGTAACACAAGCGAGGTTAGAAATTGACTAATTAAAGTCTTCTAACATCATTATCAGTCTATTAAACTATGAATGTACTAATTATCGCTTACTGGTTATCGTTTTCTCCTTTTTTCATCATCTCTATTTGTTGTAAAATGTCAAAACATGAATTGTCCCTAGTTTTTGAACATTGTTCTACTTTGTTTAAATTGACTACATGATAATACTGAAAGAGATATGTACATCGTAATTATTATTATTATTATTATTATTATTATTATTATTATTATTATTATTATAATATCTAATCATTATCAGCATTGTGTCGTTGACTGTTTAAGTATTCAAGTATTGATATGTTTAAAGTATTATTCACAAGCTGTACACTACTACCTGGTTGAGGTCCACGAGACAACAACAACTAGTGATTAGAGACTTTGAATGACATGTCTCAATATCGTTTGCGATGACACAGGTGCATCGATTGTTTATCTTCTCTCAGGTTCTAATCTTCTGAATTCCTGATGACCGTTCTGTTCTCTTTTTAAACCCAGTCAGTCAGTTACAACGTAGAACTTCGTACGTACGTACGTACATCAGTTCCGGTTGCCATAGAGACCAAATTGGTCTTTTTAAACTTATTTCACTGGATTATACTTCTTGAATAACATCTTTGAATCCCAATCTTCTTCACTAGCGCTATTACTTTTACTACCTATACTATTGTGGAACTTGAATTGACAATTCGATCTATGTGTGCTAATGTAGTGTGGCAACTTGAACTGATGTATGTATGTACGAAGTTCTACGTTGTAGCTGACTAACTGGTTGATTATTCACAAGCTGTAAAAACCAAAAAAAATAATGTCAGATTACGATTTTCATTAGATTAGATAACATTCTATCTATCTTTGTTCCGTTTAGTAAAATCTGTTATCTAACTTTGACATGATATGAAACAATATCTTAAAACTATGCAACTAATCAAATCATGATTCTTTTTTTGTCAGAATATTTCTAGTTATTTGTGTTATGTTCTGTACTTCATTAAAACTCTTTCATTATATATGAAGCGGTTATTCATACTACTTACTAATTATTACTTAACTGCTCCCATTTCCTTTTTTGGAAATTTACATTGGGAATGTAATTATTTACAAACTTGAAACACTTGTCTTTTGCCTTCTTCTTATTCAGTGTCTGTGATACACTGATACATGATACACTGCAACTTGATTGGTATTGAAAGATTGAGGGAAGTTTTAACATTGAGTGTACTATTACTATCGCTACGTAAATAATCAATGTGAATATTTCAATCCCATCGATATGGTTGAAATACATCAGTGCTAACTTTTTCAACTGTGAAGATAGATGATAAGATCAGTCAATAACAACATAGAACTTCGTATGTATGTACATCAGTTCAATTTGCCATACAACATTAGCACACAGAGATGCATTAGTCATTTGAAATCCCATAATAGTAAAGGTAGTAGAAGTATTAGCAGTAATCGGAGAGATTAGGGTTCGAAGATGTTATTCAAGAAGTATAATTCAGTAAAATAAACTTAGGAAGAAAGGTAGAGATGATGAGGAATTCAGAAGGTTAGGACTTGAGAGAACACAAGAATGAATGCATCTGAGCCACGTCGTTCGAGGTGACTTTCGTCTCGCGGACCCCAACCAGGTAGCCTACATCTACCTTTCAGTGACTTCATGGATTTGTGCTATGTTTTGGTCTGGCTGTCGCTAGTTTTTGCACAACCTTTTCCTACGTCTCAAAACGTAGCTCGACGATCCAGTTGGGCATTCGTAAGACATGTCTCGATCACCTCAACTGATGAAGCTTCAACTCTTCATTTGATCTGCGATCCCTACTTAGTACTCGTTTTCTAACAACAGTATTGCTTACTTGGTTGTCCAAGGATGCACGAGCAATGCTTCAGAGACACCTATGATCTAAAACCAGTAACCTTCGAATATCTTCTATTCTGACTAGCCCTTTTTCACATCCATAAAGTATGACGGAGCGAACTACTGTGCACTAGACTCGTACTTTGGCTATCAAATGGATATTTCGTCTACGCCATGTGTGACGCAATTTGGCGAAGGCTAATCGAGCCTTCTGTATCCTTGCTAAGATTTCATCAGTTACCATGCCATCAACACTGTGATCAGACGATAACGGTTCGAATCCTGTAGGAAGAGTCCGTTTTTTTTAAAGTTACTGGTATGCCTTGTTGACGAACGCGTGACCTTGACTAACAAGTTAACTACTAATTGTGTTTCTAACCAACTAACATAGCTAAGTGACTCGATAATATTTGAGCAAGATTTAAATAGTGTACAATGTTATTATGGCTTTCCTATGGAATGAATAAAACTAGTTGATCAATAAATCTCTAGTGTATATTTATTTTGTATACCTGCTAGTGTTTATACATTTATGACATGAACAATATTATTAGTGTGTGTGTGTGCGTGTATACATGTTTGGCCATATATGTAAAACAAGTTAAATCATTTATCAATGACTATTTTCATTTGTACTAGGTCTCCTTAAATATAATATACACTAATGATTATATTGACAATTATGTAAGGAGTTTCAATGAAATTATAAATCAATTATTGTTAGACAGACCTACTATTAGTATGTCAGTTCAGTGGTCTAGATAGAGGTTAGGCCGTTCGTTTACGAGACTCAATGTCCTGGGTTCGACTCCTACAATCGCACTGCTGATGAGTCCCATTTATTACTAGGACGAAACGGGTTCCAGGTTGCTTTCTATCAGTGGTCTAACATTGATCGATTCATGGTTTCAAAAAATGTGTAACTTAACAATCTTCACAACAACCCCGTAATGCAAATTACCTGTGCTCACTAGTGACTAGCTTCGTGAGGAATCTTCTCCGAGTTCTAGTGGGAAGACGTGACCAGTGAAGTTCTACCTGTTCGGGTGTAGACAGTGTTTACCGAAGACTGTGTATGAGGTCGCGCAACTCCGTGAATTTGATCAAGTTAGACATTAACACCGTTAGATACTGCCGGCTCAGTGGTTCGATGGTTAGGCGTTCGCCTACAATACCGAAGGTGCTGGGTTCGAATCCTGCGAGGTTCACGATTCGTGGATGCGCACTGTCGCTGACGAGTCCCATACTAGGACGAAACGGCCGTCCAGGTTTCTAATGATGGTGGTCTAACATTGATCGATTCATGGTTTCAAATAAAACTTAACAATCTTCACAACAACCCAGTAGTGTCAAGTGAACGAACGCTGAATTTCACTGTTTGTAAATCAACTAACTGTAATTAAGTTAGTTTGTTTTTAGTCAGTTATTTTTTTGAATAATTGATTTTAACTTTGGTGAAATAAAATTTTCTAAATTTTTTTTCTATAAAAGTTTTGAATTGATGAAGACATATATATATTATACTTTTGGAATACATTTATTTCTAAGTGAAAAGAGGAATAAGATAAAAATATAAAGGGAATTTTTTATGTATGTGCGAATTGCGTGTTCTTTTTCTACCTGAACATATTCGAGAATATGTTAAAACTATTCTTTAAAAAAGGGGAGAAACGGTTCCGTTTTGTTTTAATGCATAAATTATAAATTATCGAGCTCGAACATCCTGTTATTAATAGTTGACAATAGTCCTATTGTAGTGAAGGAAAACACAGGTGAGGGCAACCGAATTGTGTTTATTCGCAAATTACAGAGTTACTCAGTAGTAAAATCGGAAAATCATATCGTAAATTGGTAATTTGCAAATCTTCAATCCATCATCAATCCATTGTCTGACATTTCACTAATGTTGATGCGTTTCATACAAATTCCATTGTGTTCCCAAAGTTCTTACTTTCTTGTTGATCTTCCCTCATCTTCTGCTGCCAGACATTACGTTTACAGTCGCGTCATATACTACTTATAAGTAGCGCGCACCACACTATATGTATATACATATTCTCTGTATGAATTAATTTGAATTTTGCCTAATATATAATTTTTCTTTCCGTTTATCCAATGGATTACAAGCTTGTTGAAATGTTCTTGTCCAATGTGTACACTAATAAAATTCATTGAATTAGCTAGCCGTCGACGGAAAAGTTATTGTAAATTAAAATGAGGAATAACTTTGTAATTTAAAAAAAAAGTCGATGATTCTGATAATTTATTTGAAACCATGAATCGATCAATGTTAGACCATCACTATTAGAAACCTGGAAGCAATGAAAGACGACCGTTTCGTCCTGGTATGGGACTCATCAGTGGCAGTGCGCATCCACAACTGCCGCACTCCGCAGGATTCGAAACCAGCACCTTCGGTATTGTGCGTGAACGCCTAACCATCGGACCACTGAGTGGGTATCTAACGGTGTTAATGTCTAACTTGATCAATTCACGGAGTTGTGCAACCTTATACGCAGTCTTCGGTAGATACTGCCTACACCCGAACAGGGTTGAACTTCACTGGTCACGTCTTCCCACTAGAACTCGGAGAAGATCGCTCACGAAGTTAGTCACTAGTCAGCACAGGTAATTTGCATTACGGGGTTGTTGTTAAGTTTTATTTGAAACGATGAATCGATCAATCACGAACTGATCATAGCTAGACCACACCAGCACTGGAAACTTGGCAGTACTGGGGAGGGGTCGTTTCGTCCCTACTATGCGTATCTTCTGCAGTGCGCGCACCTACGACTTGTGCATTCGGGGGGGGGTCGGTTATCGAATCCCATGATTTTGGTAACACTCGTGAACATCTAACCACTAGACCACGACTAAGTCGGCACCTAATCAATCCACTTTCTATTCTTATTCAAATGATTATTAAACATTCTAAGTTGTCTTGGGATTTATGTTCTAATTAAAAAATTTTTTTTGAAAAATTCTGATTATGATAAACATGTTCTGTTTGTGTGGTGGTGTTGTTTTGAGAGAGATCAATTACGTATGCTTTCCACCAGACAGACACAGATAGATACAACGCAGAACTTCGTACGTAAGTACATCAGTTCAGGTTGCCATACCCCATCAGCACAGAGACGCAACTGTCAGTTCAAATCCAAGAGTGATAGCGATAGTAAAATTATTAGCAGTAATGGAGAAGATTAGGGAGCGAAGATATGATTCGAGAAGTATAATTCAATAAGATAAATTTAGAAGGAGAAAGGTAGAGATTATGAGGAATGCAGAAGCTTAGAATTTCATAGAACACAAAGAGTGGATGCACCTGCGCCATTGCAAACTATTCCGAGCCATGTCGTTCAAGATCTCTAACCATTGGTGACTTTCGTCTCACGGACCCCAACCAGGTAGTCGACAACTACCAACATGACTCAGTCCACTTGTTATCAGTGACTTCAAGGATTT
>OX103977.1:6031057-6063557 GCA_944470395.2 Schistosoma turkestanicum
TTTAAGTGTAATTGATGGAGGTTGTGGTCAAGGTGAATGGAAAGGAGCTTATAGTTCAACATCTAGTGTATGTTTGCTGAATTTGTTTTTCATTTAGTCAATAATTTTGCTATAACGATTGATTTTGTGTGTGTGTGTGTGTGTGTGTGTAATGGAGCTCATTCTGTATTGTTATGTATACATACTGAAATCATGCATCAATCATCGTTAGATCACCATTAGAAACATGGAAGCACTGAAACACAGCCGTTTCGTCCTGGTATGGGATGACTGCTACTACTCGCAGGATTCGAACCTAGGGCATTCAGTCTTGCGAACGAACACCTACAGTGTTAATGGCTATGACTGATTCATGATTTTAATGTGTAAAAAATCTAATCTCCATAACTCTAATTTATGTTGGAAATTAGATTCTTGTCAACGAAGCTTTTTATTAAGTTACCATCTGTTTGGGTTCTTTTTTTCAGCAACAAATTAAACGCCCTTAGACTAAATAACAAATCTATAAACACATCAATCATAAAGGCAGTCTACATAAAATGATAGAATCAAATAAACAATGAAATATTATGAATATTAACTACAACTGTATATATTTTCATGTCTTTTATAAAGCTTTTAATAATGATGTGTGTTGTGCATAAGTTTTTTTCACCAATTACTAACTTCTCGTCTGATGCAATCGATCTACTTACGCATACTGAAGCATAGGCTGCGCGGACTAGCATTCTCGCACTTACTCTGTCCTGAGCCTTTCTTTTTTTACTTCTATCCAATTGTTCTTCATTCTACACATGTCTGTCTCCATTTCTCGGCATAGTGTGTGTTCTTTGGTTTTTCTCTTTTCCTTTGACTTTGAGGATTCCAAGCGAGGGCTTGTCTTGTGACACAGTTGTGAGCTTTCCTCAATATATGTTCTGTCCCACTTCCAGCGCTTCTTTCTAATCTCTTCTTCCACTGGAATCTAGTTTGTTCTCTCTCACAGTACGTTGCTGTTGATAGTATCTGACCAACGGATCGAAAGAATTTTTTTGCGTAGACAACTGTTGATAAGCACTTGTATCTTGTGGATAATGGCTTCGGTAGTTCTCCAAGTTTCTGCCTCATACAGTAGAATTGTCTTGAAAGTCTGACCTTGATGTTGGTATGTAACCGATGTACCAATTGTAAGCTTTCAGTCAAACTCAACTTCTCTATGTTAGATTGTGATACATTCTAATTATGCAAACAATAGTTTTTGGACTAGGTTTCGAACTTGCAACCGTATGATTAAAATCGAAATGCTTTGACCTTTAAGCTATCCTTGAATTACGTATTCATGTGAGTACTTGCATTGAATATAGATTGGAGTCGTAACTAGAAAGTCAAAAAATATCTGAGTATTTCTTATCATTTTATTAATTTAAAAGTAAAGTCCTACTGTTACTTTCCAACTCTCCGATTCAATATTGAATTTCATATGTTAAGCAAGGTCATTCTGTTTTGCGATTTCACTCATAAATAATGTACTGAATGAAGTGTTACTAGTAACATTGGACCTCAGTCCTTTAGTTTTTAGCGTCTTAATTCGTGCTAGCTTATAGTTTGTTTTTACAAAACAATAATGACAACATACATGATATTGTCCTAATTCAAAACTAATTGAATGTTCAATTATGATATATTTTTAAACAAATTCTCTGTTTATATGTAATAATAATGGATGATTGATTAAAACATTGAACTTTTATACTGTATTCAATAGTAAATGTAGTTTTGAACATCTGATTAGTAATAAACATTAATTCATGCATTAAAATATGTACATTCCAATAGTAATGAAGTCCAGTATTCAATTACGTCATCTTGTTTACCATAAAAAAAGTTTTGTAAACTGAATCTAGTGAGAAGACATTGTGACCATTGGAGTTCATCAACTTTGTCGGGTATAGGCAGTAACTACCAAAGACAAATAGGCGAGGTCACGCGAAATCTCTAGATTGATCAAAGTTAGACATTAACACTGTTGGATGCCAGCTCAGAGGTAAGGCGTTCGCGCGCAAGACCGAAGGTCCTGGGTTCGAATCCCGCGAGTAGCGAGAGTCATGGATGCGCACTGCTGATGAATCCCATACCAGGACGAAACGGACATCTTTCAGTGCTTCCAGGTTTTATAATGGTGGTCTAACAATGACTGATTGATTGATTGATTGATGATTTCAATGCGCAAAAAACACTAATCTCCATAACTCTAATTGAATCCTTTGTTGTTGTTTTTCTTGGTGTGTGTATATAATTCTTAGGAATGGGAAGAAATTAGTTTAGAAGCAAGAAAACGATTAGGCTTAACATTTGATTCTGAAACAGAATTTTGGATGCCACTTGAATCCATACTAGAATCTATGTCTGGTGTGTTAATATGTCGTTTTCCAGATACCAGTCTTGTCAGTTTACCTGGACACATAACTTGGCGTTTATGTGAACATCATGGTGCTTGGTATGGTCATCAAACTGGTGGCAATTTACAATATCGTAATACATTTCTACATAATCCTCAAGTGAGTTGATGAAAATTTTTAAAAAAAATCTTTTTTTCTGATATTTCTTCAAATTAAATATTTTTTTAAGAAAAAAAAACAATTATTCCCTTTTTTTCGGGCAGAGTTTTGGAGGTATTGTGTTTTTACACATTTGAAATGATCAATCAATCATTGTTAGACCACCATTAGAAACCCACAAGCACTGGACGGCCGTTTCATCCTGGTATGGGACTCATCAGTGGCACTGCGCATCCACGACTCCTGCACCTTGCAGGATTCGAACCCGGGACCTTCGGTATTGTGCGCGAACACCTAACCATCGGATCATTGGGCCGGCATCCAACGGTGTTAATGTATGACTCTGATTGATCTACCGATTTTGCGCGACCTCACCCATTTGTCTTTGGTAGTTACTGCCTACACCCGACATGGTTGAACTCCATTGGTCACATCTCCTCAACTAGAACTCCTAAAATTTCTCTTTTATAAATTTTGATAGAGAACAATGAGAAGTCATAATTGATCTGGAAAAAAATGTAGTGAGTGTATTTGCACCATACATATTTTGAACAATCTGGTCACACACATATATACCGTGGATGCGCCCTGCTGATGAGTCCCATATCAGGACAAAAAAAACGGCCGTCTTCCAGTGCTTCCAGGTTTCTAATGGTGGACTAATAACATTGATCGATTCATGGTTTCAAAAAATGTGTATCATATACCTTTGTTAAGGCATTTTATGTAAGAATCATATCAAACAAAAGTTCAAGTAGGAGGCATACGGTGATAATTGTAAATAAAAGAAGAGAGAGGAAATCAAAGAATAAGAAAGGGTAAGAAATTGTCATATTGCTCTAGGCCACAAAATAGCTTAAAGATGAATCCCAAGGCTAAACTCAAGGTTATAACATATTGTTTCTGTACACAGTGAGGCGGTTTGAATTCACGAATAGCTAAGACTTCTATAAACCTCAGAATTTGTCTTTCAGCGTTTCTATACAATGTTTTAAAGGCTGTCTTAATGTCAATCTTATGCCCTTAATTAACCTTTTAATTATAGTTTCATTATAGAATGCCTTGACAAGTGTATATATGTTCGAAATATGTATGGCACAAATACACTTACAACATTTTTCAAATTAATTGCTTATTCTCATCGTTCTATTCACTATATTTTACTAACAATTAATCTAAGTTGATAATTTACTCCTTTAAGCATATGTCAATTGAATCAATAAATTTATTCTATCTTTAATTCAATCTGAAGTTTGACATCGCCAAACTCATTGGTTCATAAAGTTATTGACTGTTGAACTAGGCTGTGTTGGTTGGTTGGTTTGTTGGTAGGTAGCTGCAGACTACTTATTTCAGATTTGCGCAATTATTGTAACCGATTGTTATGATCTTAAACTACCCATCGATATGTAGGGAGAGATTTGTTCTTGATATGCTGTTAAGCTAGCTACTCAACATAACCTTGAGATTGAAATATATGAGTTTGATTCTTAGTAAGTTGACCTTGAAGACAGAACTATCCTATTCGTTGACTAATACTATTCAGTTATTTGGATGTTGTGCGACTGAGTAGTAGTTACCTCTTTGTTTCGAACATTCGTACTTAAGTACGATCCATTCTTTTCAAAATCGACCACTTTAATTTCCGCATAACACACATTAACATTCGATGGCTGACATCGGGAGAAGACAAATTTCTGGGAACATTATACTCAAAGTAGGAAATATGGTACCAAACGAACTGCTACAACTTCTGTAGCTAAGTAACCTTCAAGTGTGCAGAAATATAGTGAACTAAAAACAGTAACAACCAATCAGAAAGCATAGGGTCTTGTAGGAAGTTGAAATTAGAACAGGAAATTACACAATTAAGTGTATTTAGCATTATAGGATTATGGATACCATCGTTTTACATTGAAATAACGAATAAATCATTGTTAGACCACCATTAGAAACCTGGAAGCACTGATAGACGTCCGTCTCGTCCTGGTATGGGATTTCATCAGCAGTGCGCATCCACGACCCCTGCACCTCGCAGGATTCGAACCCAGGACCTTCGGTATTGTGCGCGAACGCCTAACCATCGGACCACTGGTCCGGTATCCAACGGTGTTAATGTCTAACTTGATCAGTTCACGGAGCTGCGCAACCTCATACACAGTCTTCGGTAGTTACTGTGAATTGATCAAGTTAGACATCAACACCGTTGGATGCCGGACCAGTGGTCCGATGGTTAGGCGTTTGCGCACAATATCGAAGGTCCCGGGTTCGAATCCTGCGAGTTGCAGGAGTCGTGGATGCTCACTGCCACTCATGAGTCCCATACCAGGACGAAACGGCCGTCTTTCAGTGCTTCCAGGTTTTAAATGGTGGTCTAACAATGATTCATTCATGACTTCAATGTAAAATTAAATGTATAACTCATTGTATCGAAGTACACTATTAGATAAAATGTAGCAAAAGAATTGAATAGTACTCAGTTGATATTGGAACTTTCTAAATCCATTACCGAAACTAAAATTTTTCATAAGTGACTATTCTTTGTCTCATGAAAGCTGTTATGCAGTAGTAAAGGAAGTTCGTCATTTTATTAGTTGACAAAATTCCTTATATTATCGTTCCATCTGTTTTGTTTTAAAGCTTTCACTAATGTGTTTGCTTCAAACTAACTTCGTGGTAAATTTGTAACTTTCGAGCTTATTTATTGCATAACACTGACTACTTTATGGCTGTGAAAAACATGGCCGGTAAGAGTAGAGGATATTCATAGGTTATTAGTATTCGATCATCGATGCCTTCGAAGCATTGCTCGTATATCCTGGGGCAATTGAGTAATCAATGCTGTTGTTAAGAAAAGAGTACTAGGTAAGGATGGCAAATCAATTGGTGAAGTACTGCATTGTCATCAGTTGAGATGGTTTGGACAGGTGCTACATATACCTAACCGCCTACTACCTAGACGAGCGATGTTTTGTAGTGTAAGAGTAGGTTGGAAGAAAGCTAGGGGCGGCCAGTTTAAAACATTTCACAAATCCATGAAGTCACTGACAGCTGGACTGAACCATGTTAGTAAGTGTAGACTATCTGTTTGGAGTCCGCGAGACATTAGTGAACCGATGGTTAGAAGAGACCTTGAATGACATGGCTCAAAATCGTTTAAAATGGCGTAGATGCATCCACTCTTTATGTTCTCCCAAATTCTAATCTGAAATCCTCATCATAACCTTCGTCTTTGTCTTCTCAAATTTATTTCACTATATTTTGTACTCCTTGAATAACGTCTTCAAACCTTAATCTCTCTCCGATTACTGTTCATACTTGTGCTACCTCTACAACATTAGGATTTGAATAGACAATCGTATCCTCTGTACTATCATGGTGTATGGCAACTTGAACTGATGTATATATGAAGATATTAATAAAATACTCTGAATCTCAAATAGTTTGTTTTAAAAAAGTCTTCGAAAATTTTTTTTCTTAATAATCATGTTTTTTTTAAAACAAACCAAAAAACTAATAATTCAATTTTCAAAATTTCTTTTTTTCCAGTATTATTTTGATATTATGAATGATTCCGATGAAGTTCTATTATCACTTGTACGTAAATATAATCGTGATCCATTAACTATGGTCATAGAACCAGATTTAAGTCCATTATCGATTGGATTAGGTTTATTCAAGGTAGGAGTAAATTTTATTTTTTGCATGAATATTAAGATAATTATGTTTTTACACATTTGAAATCATCAATCAATCAATCATGGTTAGACAGCTATTAGAAACCTGGAAGCACTGAAAGATGTACGTTTTGTCCTCATCAGCAGAGCGCATCCACGACTCCCGCTCTACTCGCAGGACTAGAACCCTGGACCTTCGGTCTTGAGCGTGAACGTCTAACCTCTGGACCACGTGTCCTGCATCTAACTGTGTTAGTATCTAACTCTGATCAATCTAGAGATTTTGTACGACCTACGAGGTGCAGAAGTCAGAGATGCTCACTGCCCGATGAGTCCTAGACCAGGACAAAACGGCCGTCCAGTGCTTTCAGGTTTCTAATGGTGGTCTAACAATGATTGATTGATTGGTTGATTGTTGGTCTGAATATGTTAAAACACTAATCTCGATAATTCTAATTAAGATATGTTTATTTGCTTTGGTTGTTAATTCATTTCAATTATTAAGTATATATACTTAAAGATCAATAATGCATTTAATATGCAACATGAATTATATATAGGACCCTAATCTAAGACATGATTAAAAGTTAACAGAGCTAAAAAGAGTTGTTACATGTTGTTTTGAGAATCGTCAGTAGTATATTACCCATGACACATCCCAAATAAGGAGGTGAACTTTGGCTCTTCTTGTGTAAGAGTTTATATATACTCAACTTTGAGTCACATAGTGTTACGAATGCGCATGACCACGTCATTTGATATGCTTGAACTATCACGAGTTCACCGTAGTCAGTAAACGAGAGTGAGATAATGATCCAGTGACACGATAGGCTATTCTAATCCTAGCGTCCCAAACCCCCGCTGAATAGAAGAAGAAGAAGACTTGATATGAAGAGTAGAACGTGTATTCTACAAGCATCCAGAAAGTACGAAGTCCGAGTCCAGAAGAGGCTAAGGATCCGCGTCATAAAACGTTACAGATAATGCATATTTATACAGTTAGGTTGAATAGGAAACAACATTGAAAGTATGTGACAATGATAGTTAGGACGACCAATAAGAATTGACCAATAGAATGAGACTTACAAATAATTCTCTTAGGATATTAGATGATTATCCTAACACATAGTTTTGTACCAAGGTTAAAGATATTATTTGACTGCTCAAATAGATTTCGGTAGGCGGAGTGAAGTAGAACGCTTAAAACTTATCGATCCCAAATTCTTCAACTTTACTCGTCTATTGCATAATAATCAAAGTTTTTAAGTTTGACCGTACTTATTTCTGATATATGGATGAACTGTATTTAATTAAGTCAAACGATCCTATCTTGTTGTTTCCATAACCTTGAAATTCTTTTCACAATTCAGGAGTTCACCTTCCTTATATCAGTTTATTGTTGTAAACAATCAATATGTTTTCACTGTGTTGCCGAGAATTGATTGTACATTTTTCATTTGATTAATGGTTTAGCTGTTCATTTTAGTTACTAAATTAAGAGTGTTGAACTACTAAATCCCTAAGTCAGTAGTTTCAAGGTCAAGCATTCATGATTATATATATATTAGATCGCTTGGCCGGGTCACCCACTATACATTTCTGACCTATACAAGAAGACGAAACACACTTTAGTCTCTTATTCTTTTTCATCTTGTGTACTCGACTCTTTTTCTGATATCGTAATAACTATGTTCTTCAAGAAATACTCTTTCACGATGTGCGCGGTCGATGAGTGACATTCGCCCTTATACCCGTAACATCACACAAGAACAAATTGGTCACAATCAAATTGCTGATTGAGTCAAAAACTGCGTGTTACATGCGTTCACTAAAATATCTCACCCTAAAGTCGATTGAAGTCAAGAGATTACCTACGCTTCTAGGGATATACATATAAATTGGTTTTATAATCTATAACTTATGTTTAAAAGCTCACATTCAAGGTGATTAATTTAACAGCAACAAACAACTGTCAATACAAACTAGTACAAGCATTAACCGTTTCAATAATGACCTGATGGATAAACTTATGCACTAACCAACAAGTGAATAATTCGTTTGCTATATGCAATAATAAGTCAGTTAATTCATAAATGATACAATCGTAATAGAGCAGTCTCATATTAACTATAATCAGTAGTATTGAAATTGACTGTGTAGATTAAAATAGATTCAGTGTTATAATAAGAGAAATGTCACAAAGTTTCGGATAGTTACGTACTTTAAAATCATGAATCGATCAATGTTAGGCCATCATTAGAAACCTAGAAGCACTGGACGACTGCTTCTTCGTCCTGGTACGGGACTCATTAGCAGTGTGCATCCACGACTCCTGCTACTCCCAAGAATCGAGCCCAGAACCTTCGGTCTTATGCGCGAGCACTTGGTCTCTAGACCGCTGAGCCGGCATCCAACGGTGTTAATGTCTAACCTCGATCAGTCCACGGTCTTATGCGACCTGTTTCAATGTCTTTAGTGTGCACTGCTTCACACTTGAACAGGGTTAATCTCCATTGTTCACGACTTCTTACTAGCAGTGCTCACCCAAGACAGTGAATGAGGTTGAGCAATACCTTAGATTGATCGAGGTTAGAAATTAACACCGTTGGATGCCAGTTCAGTGGTCTAGAGGTTAAGCGTTCGTGCACAAGACCTAAGTTTTCAGGTTCGATTCCTGTGAGTAGCGGGAGTTGTAGATACACGCTGTTGATGAATCCCATACCATCATGAAACGGCCGTCTTTCAGTGCTTCCAGGTTTCTAATAATGGTCTAACATTGATCAATTCATGATTTCAATAAGTAACTCAACAATCTCCACAACCCTATGATGAAGAAGATTACTTACTTGAGAGAATATTTACTTATTGATTAGAATTTATAAAATACCGGAAGTGTTTAATTAAATTGATAATTTTGAATTATGTAATACAGTAATTTGACTATTCAAATGCAATTTTCAAAATATTATATCTGCTCATCATCATGTTAAAAATTTTGTATACTAATAACTGAGTTATTCAATTATTATTATGTATATAAATAACTTGACATTTATTTTCAGATTGAAAATAATCGCCCGGTAAAATCGCATACTTTAGCATTTTGTCAAATAATTCACGTGGAACCATCTCGACCGTATCGAGTTTGTCTTATTCGTGCACGTTTAACTGTTGGTCGATATTTAGTGGTTCCTTTCATGGAACAACCATTATCTACATCTGCCTATTTGCTGAGATTATATTTACCGAGACGTTCAGAAAGCAGGTGATATCAGTTCATCCTACTATTTTTAGGGTAGATATTTTTAATTAATGAATACATGGTTGGATTTATTTTTTATATTTCTATAATTATTAAGTTTAATTTTATTTAACTCTGTACTGCTCACTCTGCATTCTCATTTGCTTCTTTTGAATAATATTTTTGACTGATGTATATATATATATTCGTATCAATTCCTACACTACTATATCTCGACCGTAGCTGCTACCTTAACATGGTGGTCGGACCTGCATCTCGTGATGATCAAATCGAGCTAAATTGTCTGGAACGCATGTTCCTTTAGTTCTTACCATGCCATGTAGGCTGATTGCAGAACGGTAAGACTGAAAACAGAAACTTAAGGTTTGAGGGCGAAGTCGTACTGCTGACTTTAGAGGGGTGGGGCAGCAGTAGTGTGTTTCTCTCTGACAACCAGCATTTGCAACAGTGCTGGCCTCACAATGGAAGAAAGGTATTAGGAAAGATCAACCCTACAAATTTCACACCTCACCCTACAGATTTTCGTCTCCGGAGGTGTTAGGATATTCATCCAATATTCTAAGAGAACTATTGGTCAATTCCTACTGGTCAATATTATGCTCGGCCTAGATGTCAGTGTCACTTCAAATGTTGTTTCCTATTGGTCATCCTAACTGTCAATGTCACAGACTTCACTGTTGTTCCTATTCGACCTAACTGTATAAATACGCATTGTCTGTAACGTTTTATGATCCGGATCCCTAGTCCGGGATCCTGATTCTCTTCTTGACTCGAACCTCGTACTCTCTGGATGCCCGTAGAATACACGTTCTACTTCATATCAAGTCTTCTTTTACTCAATAGGGGGATCGGGACACTCAGATTTGAGTAGCATATCATGTCGCCCGATCCTCGCTCTCGTTTTCCGACTAAGGTAAACTCCTAATAGTTCGAACATATCAAATTGACATATTTACATTTATGTGTAACAGGAGGTAAGGACTTTTAAAGAGCAGAACTATCATCTCAAGAACTTCCCATGTAAAGGCTTTATGTAACCAGTCTCAAGTAGTTGTCCGTTGGGCTCTGTGGTCACGCTCCTGAGTCACTAAGACCCACACTAATCCGATTTCCTTCCACAGTATGGGCAACTGTATAAATGACATCTGCCCTCATACTCGTAACATCACATCACACATTACACAAGATCAAAATCCTACATTATCATTCACCAAAACAACTGATTGTTATCTCTGTCATTCATTTGTTTTAATATGTTAATCTATGCATCTCTCTCTCTCTCTCTCTCTCTCTCTCTCTCTATATATATATATATATATATATATATATATATATATATATATATACCTTTTTTTACTTATTTACTACAGAGAATTCACTTTGGATATTCCACAAAATGGTTTTTTAAATTTTTTCATTGGTAAACCAAAAGAAGCTGTACGTGTACATGTACATAGTGCATCGAATCTTTTATGGCCTGATGGTAAAAATCCACCATCACCATATTGTATTATTAAATGTGAACATGAAACTGTACAAACCACGATATCACAAAGTAATAATAATCCTGTATGGAATGAATATTTTCTATTTTATCGACGTAAATTAACTAAACCTATTGAAATACATGTAAGTAAGTAAGTAAGTAGTGTGATTTGCATTTGTATAATCATCAATCATGATGTTATATATGAGGCATTCAATACCATAGAAAATATCTTTGTGTAAAAGTGTTTGTAATCATCAATCAATCATTGTTAGACCACCATCAGAAACCTGGAAGCACTGGACGTCCGTTTCGTCCTGGTATGGGACTCATCAGTGGCAGTGCGCATCCACGACTCCTGCTCCTCGCAGGATTCGAACCCGGGACCTTTGGCATTGTAGGCGAACACCGTTGGATGCCGGCCCAGTGGTCCGATGGTACATAGAGTCACATAGAGTCTTTTATAACTAATCTAGCTAAGCCGACCTTCACAGTTAACTATATATATATATATATATATATATATATATATATATATATATATATATATATACATATATACATATATATATACTCTAATATTAGTAAATAGAGAAACTAGTGTAATGAATCGTAGCAGTAGTAGTAGTTAGTAGTAATACTAGTAGCAGTACTATTACAAAAGTGCATACTAATGCTTATACTTGTCAGTGGTGTACTTTTCAAATGAATTTTAGTGATCAATTTTTCAATGATTATATGTATATTTATTTGTTTGAATGCATAGTTAAACTTTCAATTTTTTTACTAGTTTATTTTATTTTTTTCTTTTATAATCTGAGGTTATCTGTGTGTAATCTAGTATTAAGCCATTTGATAGGAATATCTAATTCAAGTTTAGTAGAATTATGTGCTTTGAGTATATTTCTTGTTGTATTGGTTTTTCTTACTTAGTAATATGATTATAATGTGACTTGAATTTAGTTGATGACATGTTATTTAGTATTTCTCAATTTGAAAAATAACAGATTGTAAATGGTGGATGTTGATTACCATATTGTTTACTCTCGAATGCCCTTGCACGGTCTGAAGTGGCCATTAAGAGTATTTGATGATAGGTGTCTTGAAAGCATTGCTCGTTTATCCTGGGACCATGTTGTTGGTAAACGAGTACTAGGTAAGAATAGCAGGTCATGAAATGAAGTAGTAAATCTTGATCAGTTGACGTGTTTGAGCTATGTATTGTGTATGCCTCACAACCACTGACTGCTTTGATGAGCAATGTTTTGTGGTGTAGGGGAAGTTTGAAAGAAATTGCGGGGCGACCAGACCAAAACATGGAACAAACACATGAAGTCACTGGCAAGTGGACTGATTCAAGTTAGTAGGTGTTGAGGTCCATGATACGATGGTAACTGGTGCTTAGAAACTTTGGATGACATGGCTGAAATTCGTTTGCAATGGTGCAGATACATACATTATTTGTCTTCTCTCAAATTCTATTTTTCTGTACTGCTCGTGTCCTTTCTCCTTCTGAATTTATTTCTTTGGGATATACTTCTCGAACATTAATCTTTTCGATTACCGCTAATACTGCAACCATGGGAATTGAAGTGACAATTCGATCTGTGTCGTAATGTGGTATGGCAACTCAAACTGATGTACTTACTTACGAGGTTCTGCATTGCAGCTGACTGACTAACTGACAGCCAAGAGTGTGAAGATCCAGCTCTCTCTCTCTCTCTCTCTCTCAAAACGCTTTCGTATAATCACTTTTATTGAAGTCCTACTCTCTTCTGCCTTCTAGTTACACAACTACGGTTTATTAAATTGAGTGAATTAAAATCGAGTGTTCAGCACCTTAAACGGGCTGACGAGTACGGTGTTGGAAAACTCTAATTTTAAACCAGTGTTGCACATAGTCTCCAGGATCCTGACGAAATGAATGGGGTGTACAAACCTATTGTTGGTCACTGGTGACCACAGCACTGCACCTGCCGGTGTTGCTCCACTGCCTAGTAGATTAGACCTGTCAGTTAAAGGCTTGGGGAATGTGACCTTCGAAGAAAACCGCCTGCTTCGGTTTTGGCACCCGAAAAGTATTCTAGCTCATACACAACATACTAAATGATGAATATAATGTATATAGATATTTTGATGCCGCTTTGCTTATATAAATGAATACAAATGCCTTAAAATATTGTGATTACTATGATTTTCACCTATTAATAACTGCATTTTGTATGCATTTGAATATATAAACGAAGTGATAAAATCTGGCACTTTATCTAAAGAAGGACAAGTTGGCAATTAATTCATTGATTAGTGTTGTAGACGTTAGATCGTCACAAATCACTTGGAAAGGTCCTTGCTGTGTAATTTATTTCTGGAATTTTGAATTTCCATGTTTTCGCACAGAGGATGCTTACATTTCCCACTTGGGAAATCCTTGATTATCATTGGATGATGGATTATTTTAGTACGTTATTTCGGTGGCCCTCCGACGGGTGTTGCTATCATTGTATAAATAAGCCTGATTTATGTACTTAACAACCTCCTATTTTCTGGTTGCTTGTAGAATACATTCTCTACCCCTTTATCGAGACTTATCGCTTTAGTTAGATTGGGCCCTAGGACAATCGGATTAGAATAGCCTATCGTGTGTCACTGCATCATTGATCTGCGTTCCGCTGACCGAGTAAGGTGAACTCGTAGTAATTTCAATCATATTGTACGTCACTTTAAACTACATTTTTGATATGAAGCAAACTGATACAACTTGAGCCTACAATAATCACTCATGTGTATGGAATGAGTTTAAACCTGTAACTCAATAACTGAAAATTGAATGCTGCAGTTTGAACCGAAGAATAATATTTTAGTGATATCTGCTAAATGAATAAAGTTTATTATCTCGTTCGGAGTCAACGTTTAAAGCTTAAACATCATGAGAATTTTCGTATCATACAGTTATGGATATGATTGTTTTTCATTGAAATCTTGAATGTATCATTGTTTGACCAGCACTATAAACCTGTCAACATTAAACGGCGGTTTCGTCTTAGTATGGAACTCTTCAACAGTGCTCATCCAACCCTGTTGGGTGTAGGTAATAACTAACTACAAAAGACAATGAGTGATGTTGCTCAAATTCCTTAGATTGATCAAAATTAGACGTTAGTAACTTCGTTTATCAGCCCAGTGGTCTAGAAGTCAGGAATTCGCTTGCGGGACTGAAGGTTCTATGTTCTATTCCCGCTATCAGACGTTGTGGATGTACATTGCTGAGGAATCCCATACTAGGAAGAATCGGCCATCCAGTACCTCTAGGTTTCTAATGGTAGTCTAACAATCACTGATTCACGATATAAATAAATGGACAGTGAGAATTATCATTTTATTTGTGAGCTAAACAATAGATACTAATAGGTTGTCTTGCTATTAAGTAATCTGAGAAGGATCAATAACAAGCTGTTGACTATTTTAGCATAGCACTATGATCAAGACTCTCGTTGTAACTAATCCGATAAAGTGTGTATACAGATATTTTTTTAAAAAAAGAACCTGCTGCAATGTATAACTGTCACTATTATATTTCTCCACTAATTTGACTAGAATAATTTCGGAAATTCTACAGTTCACAACTAGTTTAATAACTGAATAAAGCTTCATAATGCCTAATTACTGATCCTAGTGAAACTAAACGAATCTTAATGAATTTATATTTGGTTTATTGTTTGGGATTATTTGCCTATTACAAGTTTATGAATTTGATATAACGGAGAATATTGGAATATTTATTCTTTTTCCACTGTGTATACTACAACAATGAGGCTGGTCTTGATGACTGAGTTTATACTACCACTGGGTTGAACAGTTTAATACACTTAGATTAGATCAGTTTATATCAGAATGTCTGATTCACGAGTAAAAAATATATTAACCCAGAGTAAGCCATTGACACTATGTAATATATCCACAAGCAGTCTGGATTAGAAATCACTGAGATGATAGGAAATTACACATTTAATAGTGAATAGTTTAAGTGTGTGTTTATCTATGCTATGTTTATCAGTCAGTGATCACATATCATTAGCCTACTTTGACGTGAACTGTTTGTACACAGTGATTAGTGATACTGTAGTGAACGAGAACACAGGTGAGGGCAACCGAATTGTATTTAACGAAAATTACAGAGTTACTCAGTAAAATAGGAAAACCATATCGTAAATCGTTCATTTGCAAAATATCAGTTCATCATATCGAACTGGATTGTTCCTGTTGCAAACAACATCAATCCATTGTCACTATTCATGTGTTTCATACAAATTCCATTGTGTTCCCCACTCTTCTTCCTTTCTTGATCTTTCCCCATCTTCTGTTGCCAGACATTACGTTGACACTCACGTCATATACTACTTATAAGTAGCTCACACCACAATACTACTAATTGACTCTCTAAAGAACTAGGTAGATGGAGCGCATTTCGTACCGATACTTTAATCAACAGGTCGACTTGTTCACTACTTCTGATTTTTTCGTGTTTTCGTTGATTTTTATTCTTTTTGTTAGTTAGTTTTGATTAGTGATTCACACACAGCAACATAATAACGAGTAAAAAAAACTCATAATACAGTATTGTCATGTGAATAATGCATTTTAAATACTTCAGTTTGTGAGGCATATTCTCCATTTGTATGCATCGATTTGCAATTATAGAATAAATGCATTTTACAATTTTCATTTCATAATTATTTTACTACTACGATATACTACGAGCCCAGGTTAACAGCCAATCTCAATGTCAACACAGTAATCACACTGCCAACCTAACAAGAACTGAGAACCAAAATCTTTGGTAATTGCTTCATATTACAAAATATTCACTAAACACACAAAAAATGAAAGCATTTTTTTTAAAGATTCTAGAAATTCACAATTATTAGTATAAATGAAATAAATGCCACAAATTCATACTAATCACATAGTATGTTGCCTTCTCATAAATGATTTGAATTGATATTGACTACTGATTATTAGTTAGTAGTATAATGTAATACAAATAAATTTATATGCTGTTGAAAGGCACAAACGTAATAAACCCTCTTACTTTTACTGATTGTTTTCATACCTTTTCGGTATCACTTATTATTAATACTGTTGTTATTATCATTGTAGATAATGGATAAACATTCATTAGGATTCGATGTATTTCTTGGACGGCATAGTTTTACAGAAGCGGAAATTTCCAATCGTTGTCAACAAGAAGTAGCACTCTATGGGAAAGATACAAAAACTGAACGATTTCAAAAAATGAAAGGTTCATTACTAATTGAATTTTACAGTGTTGGTCAAGAAGATTTTATGAATATTTAATAAGAGCAACAATAAAGAACAATGTTGTTTCTGTTTATCTGCACTCATTTGAAAATGGTGTCCTTGTGTGTGTGTGTGTGTGTTTTGGTGTTTTGAAAAAACTGGTCTGAAGGAGAGGAAGAGGAGGAATATGGATAAAAATTTATTTTGATTATTTTGTGAATATTATTTTTTAGTTTCCTACTTGTGATATAATGCATAAACTGTGATAAATGTCTCTTTTATCTTTGGTTTTTTGATATCTAATACCGTTTGTATAATCCTTTTTTGTCTTCTACTATATATATGCCTTGATGATACGTTGTTGTTGGTTTGCGTTTTGTGCTTTCAACTATTTATTAACATTATTTCAGGGGAAAAAAGTGTTTGTGTGACTATTTGATTATTAAATACAAAACTGGTATCATTGTCTTTTTGTATAATAAATTCAGCTCGCTTCGTTCTAGTTGACATTTTGTCAAATAGGCCTTACTTGCAATCTTAACCTGATCGTAGCTGCTAACTTGACGTGGTGGTCGGGCTTGTTTGTCGTGATGACCCAACCGAGCTGTATTGGCTGGAACATATGTTCCTGAAGGTTATACCATGCCAAACAGGTAGATTGGAGAACGATGAGACTAAAAGCAGCTACCCAAGTTCTGAGGGCGAAGTCGTACTGCTGACTGTGATGGAGGGGTGTGACAGCAGTAAGGTGTTTCTATCGGACAACCAGCATCTGCAGCGATGCTGCCTTCTCACAAGGAAGTAAGGGTTAGAAAAAGTCAACCCTAAAAATGTCACACCTCCCCTACCTCACGGATTTCCGTCTCCGTCGGTAAGGGTGCCCACTAAGGTCCTCTAAGAGCGGAGCTAATCCTCAAAATACCTTTCATAAAAATGCCGTACGTGACCGGCCTCAAGCAGTTGTCCTTTGGGCTCTGTGGTCACGCACCCAGGTCTCTAAGACCAACACTAATCCACCTTCCTTTTCAGGTTCCTCAAGAAACAACCTTCCACGGTGTGGGTAGCCGGGAAGTGACAACCGCCGTCATGCCCGTAACGGCACTTGCAATCTTAAGCGACCTAGTTTTTCCGCCTTCGAATTGAAGTTCCAATCATTCATTTTTCAACTACTGATTATTATTATTATAAAACTATTTGAATTACAACTGACCGACCACCTCTTGTAGGACTAAAATATTGATTAAAGAATAAATAGATATGACATTGATTACTGCTCAGTCAGCGATCAATCATATACGCATTAAAAAAATCTGCTAATTTAGTAGAGAGATAAACACAATTATTGATCGTTTTATTACTGCAAAAGTATAAGTATTCAGTGTTTGACTTCTTCCATGTATCGATTTCAACAATGTATCAAGGTCGACATTGCAACAAAGAGAATAACCAGTATCCTAGTGCTCCAGCTGTTATCATTCAGTGAAGAAAATTAACTTTATCGTTAAATATAAATATATGCATAAATATGGTGTACTTTTACAATCAATTTTAATGATCAATTTTTCAATGATTATATGTATATATTTATTTGTTTGAATGCATAGATAGTTAAACTTTCAATTTTTTTCTAGTTTATAATCTGAGGTTATGTGTGTGTAATCTAGTATTAAGCCATTTGATAGGAATATCTAATTCAAGTTTAGTAGAATTATGTGCTTTGAGTATATTTCTTGTTGTATTGGTTTTTCTTACTTAGTAATATGATTATAATGTGAGTTTAATTTAGTTGATGACATGTTGTTATTTAGCATTTCTCAATTTGAAAAATAACAGATTGTAAATGGTGGATGTTGATTGCCATACTGTTTAGTCCCAAATGTCCTTGTACGGTCAGGAGTGGTCATTTAAGATAGAGGGTATTTGTAGATTACGAGTATTTGATGATAGGTGTCTTGGAAGCATTGCTGGTTTATCCTGAGACCATAGAGTAAGCAAAGATGTTGTTAGTAAACGAGTACTAGGTAAGAATGGCAGATGATTAGATGAAGTAGTAAATCTTGATCAGTTGACATGTTTGAGCCATGTATTGCGTATGCCTCACAACCACTGACTGCCTTGACGATCTATGTTTTTTGGTGTAGGGGTGAGCAGATCAAACATATGAAGTACGCTGACAGTTGGACTGAGCCATGTTAATAGGTGTAGACTATTTGGTTGGATTCCGTGAGACATTAGAATGAATGACATGGCTGAAAATGTTTTGCAACGGCGCAGATGCATCCCTTTATAGCTCGTTTGTTAATCAATCTTATCAAACAGAATCAATGTTGTTATCACTTGTTATCTTGTAACTTTGGATAGCCATGAATTCAATTCATTGAAGCAGAAAATCAACTTCTGTGTTACACACAATAATATTGATAAAGATTGTTACTGATGAAATAGATATATGGAAAAGAAAATAATTGAACGGATACATTCATTCATGAAAATGAGCCTTGGATTCGAATACAATAGGTTTTAAAAGACAGAGACACTGATCGAGTGAGTATATTTTTAGGATTAAAGTGGTTTTATATTATTTATAAAACATTCAATCGAGATGGTGTTATTCTCATTACTTGTCAAATACCATATGATTAGTGAGAAATAAAAAATAGGAATCAGCGAGTATCCTTTGAATCTTTACCATCCCTGTTATAATCGTTATAAACAGTATTGTAGCTCAGTATCCACTCAAGGATTCGTGTGCTTAACCCGACCGTACCTGCTACCTTGACTTGGTGGTCGGGCTTGAATATCGTCATGACCCAACCGAGCTATATTGGCTGGAACATATGTTCCTGAAGGTTCTAACATGCCAGGCAGGTCGACTGAAGAACGATGAGACTAAAAGCAGCTACTCAAGTTCTGAGGACGGAGTCGTACTGCTGACTGTGATGGAGGGGTGTGACAGCAGTAAGGTGTTTCCCTCAGACAACCAGCATCTGCAGCGATGCTGCCTTCTCGCAATGAAGGAAGGATGGAGTTAGAAAAGGTCGACCCTAAAAATGTCACATCTCACCCTACCTCACGGATTTCTATCTCCGGCGGTAAGGGTGTCCTCTAAGGGCTTTTAAGAGCGGAGCTAATACTCAAAAAAACCCTTGTTAGGTGAGGCCAAACCAAAACATGACAGAAATCCATGAAATCTCTTACAAGTGGCCTGATTCATGTTGGTAGATATAGGCTACCTGATTGGGGTCCGCGAGACAAAAGTCACCAATAGTTAGAGACCTTGAATGACATGGCTCAGAATCGTTTGCAATGGCGCAGGTGCATCCACTCTTTGTGTTCTATGAAATTCTAACCTTCTGAATTCCTCATCATCTCTATCTCTTTCTCGTTCTAATTTTATCTCACTGAATTATACTTGTCGAATCATATCTTCGCTCCCTAATCTTCTCCATTACTACTAATACTTCTACTATCTCACCACTATTGGATTTGAACTGGTAGTTGCATCTTTGTGCTAATGTGGTATGGCAACCTGAACTGACGTACGTACGTAGTTTTGTGTTGTATCTGTCTGTCTGTCGTATGCTTAACTGCAGTCAATATCAGCTTTGCAACCACTCGGAATTCTACACAATCCAGCAGAACTTATTTAGTGTGATTAGATGAGAAGGGACCAGGATTACAGATTCATCTTGAGTACCTTATGGATTCACCTACTCTTCGTAGACTTACTAACTTATACCTGTTAACCCCAATAGAGTATAGACAGCCGACTAGCATTCTCCAACCTACTCTGTCTTGGGCTTTTCATTACAATTCTATACAATTGCTGTTCATTCTTTTTATATCTGATTACGATTCTCCGCATAATGTCTTCTTTGATCTTTCACTTCTCCTTTGGCCTTGAGGACTCCAAGCGAGGGCTTGTCTTGTGCCGTAGTTGAATGATTTCTACAATGTATGACCTACCCACCTCCAGCAGTTCTTATTGATTTGTTCTCGCCCACAGTAGGTTGTTGCTGATAGTGTTTGGCCAAAGAATCTGAAGTAGACAACTGTTAATAAACACATATCTTTCGGATGATGGCTTTAGTAGTTCTCCAAGTTTCCACCCCATACAACAGAACTATCTTGACATTTGTATTAAAATTTGTGACTATGATGTTGGTTGACAGTTGTTTCGAATTTCAAATGTTCTTCATTTATAGAAATACTGCCATTGCTTTGCTAATCCTTGTCTTTACCTCCTCACCAGATCCACCTTGTTTATCAATGATGCTGCCATGGTATATAGAGGTTTCTACATCTTCCAAAGCTCCTCCATCAAGTACGATTTGATTGGAGCATGTTGTTTTGTTTCGGAGGATCTTGCTTTTACCCTTGAGTATGTTGAGGCCTACTACTGTAGAGGCTGCTGCTTCACCGGTCATCTTCATCAGCATGAATTGCTGTGTTGGATAGAGGAGCTAGGTCGTCTATGAGGCTGCATCCTATATGTCCACTATATTCCTTGATTCCCCTGAGATGTTGAGGTCTTCATAATCCAGTCAACCGCCATGAGAAAGAGGTAGGGTGAAAGTAAGCAGCCTTTTCTGACACAAGTCTTCGCTTGGAACTAGTATGTAAGCTGTCCTCCATGCACGATTTTGCAGTTCAATACATCATAAGAATTCCTTATTATGTTGACTGTCTTCCCAGCCACGTCGTGATGTTGAAGAAGCCTCCATAACGTCATCCTTTCCACGCTATAAAATTATCTTTCTTAGTTGAGGAATGTGATGTATAATGGTGAGTTCTATTCAATTGATCGTTCCACAATGATCCGTAGTGTCGCTCGTTGGTCGTTATACGATCATTCCTTACAGAATCCAGCCTGTTTATCTCCAAGTTGGGCGTCCAAGGAATCCTTCATTCAGTTTAACAACGCCCTTTTGAAAACTTTTCCTGGTATTGAGAGAAAAGTGATTCCTCTATAGTTCTGACACTTACTGCGATCTTCTTTCCTTGGTATCTTGATGAGGTATCCCCTTCTTTGTAGTATTCTGGTACTGGTTCTTCCTTACAAATCTTGCTGAAAAGAACTTGGGACATCTTTGCAGTTACTGCTATATTTGTTTTTAGTATCTCTGCTGGAATAATATTTGGTCCCACTGCTTTTCCGCTCTTGATTTATCTGGTGTTCATGCTGATCTCTTGAGACAAGCAGTTCTGTCGATAAAGTCCATAAGTTAGCTGTTCTACTCATAATAAACTAGATACATTTTTCAAGAATCCGAATTATAAAAATACATAGCCTTCTGAAAAATTAAAAATATCCGGTAAACATAGTGCTATTTTAAAGAGTACTGACTCGCGTTTTATTAGACCGTTTCTTTTCACATTTGTTTAACTGTAGTATGAAAATTAGCTTATTAGTTTGTGCTACTTATATTATTGTCAGTAGTATAAGATGTAATAACATCATTTTCAAAATGATTTTTGTATCCATTTAATTCACGAAATGTATTGGTTAGAGTTTTCTAAAAGTTAAATGTTTTCTACCAATTTAATTCTCAAACAAAATGTAACTATAAACTAAATATTATCGAGTCACTTATATTTCCTAACAAATATATTCACACATTTTTATAAATTTATCATCCAGCAGATACAAGTGTTTATTAGCAGTTGTCTACTCAAAATACTTCGGATCCGTTGGCCAGACATCATCAGCAACAACCTAATATGGCAGACGACAAACTAGATTTCAGTTGAGGAAGAAATTAGGCAAAATTTTTGGAGGTTGATGGGACACACATTACGAAAATCACCCAACTGTGTTTCAAGATAAATCCTCAAGGTCAGATGAGACGGAAAAGACCAAAGAATACATTACGCCGAGAAACAGAGACAGACATTAAAGGTATGAACAACAGTTGTATAGAACTAGAAGTCTGAGGACAGAGTAGGTTGAAGAATGCGGTTCAGTGGCGTATGCTCCACTAGGGGTAACTGGCGTAAGTAATTCAGTAAACTTCATTACAACATACAAAGATCCTTTATTCAATTCGTAATACAGAGAGACAGATCCAACACAGAACTAAGTACGTACGTCAGTTCAGGTTGCCATACAACATTAGCACAAAGACGCAACTACCAGTTCAAATCCAATAGTGGTGAGATAGTAGAAGTATTAATAGTAATGGAGATTAGGGAGCGAAGATATTATTCAAGAAGTGTAATTCAGTGAGATAAGGTTAGGAAGACAAAGGTAGAGGTGCTGACGAATCCAGAAGGTTAGAATTTCATAGAACACAAAGAGTGGATGCACCTGCGCCATTGCAAACGATTCTGAGCCATGTCATTCAAGGTCTCTAACCATTGGTGACTTTCATCTTGCGAACCCCAACCAGGTAGTCTACATCTACCAACATGACTCAGTCCACTTGTCAGTGACTTCATGGATTTGTGTCATGTTTTGGTTTGGCCGCCTCTAGCTTTCTTCCTGTTGGGGATGTTAAATCCCCAGAACTCGCTTGATGAATGTCTTATTTTGGATTTCATGTTTTCCAGCATAGGCTGATCAGTTGACCTTGAGATTTCATTTACCACCAGAAAAATCCATGGCTGTGATTGGCTGCTGTGTATTTTAGTGTGCTATTTTCTTAACTGTCACAAGAACGTTTCTATGATGTATAAATCGACGAGAATTGTGTGCTTGATTGTGTTGTGTGATTTCTGGATGTTTGTAAAATATACTTTCTACGCTTATCAAGACTTCTGTTTTGCCGTTTTCCGATCAAGTTAGCCTACCTGGATGCTGATTCATTGTCTTATTCGCGTTTATCAACTAAACTGAACTCGTAATAGCTTTAAGCTTACCTAATGACGAACATAACACTTCCAATCTACTCCTACATCACAAAACATTTATTATTCTGCATATTTTCATTTGTTCTCCTATGAATTCAATTTACCATTTCTTTTATCCATCAACAAGTATTGTGCTGCGCGCTACTTATAAGTAGAAAATGACGTGAGTGTCAACGTAATGTCTGGCAGCAGAAGATGGGGGAAGATCAAGAGAAAGTAAGAAGAGTGGGAACGCAATGGGATTTGTATGAAATAGCATGAATAGTGGGTGAAATGTCAAACAATGGATTGATGATGGATTGAAGATTTGCAAATTAACCGTTTACGATATGGTTTTTCTATTTTACTGAGTAACTCTGTAATTTTCGTGAAACACAATTCGGTTTCCCTCACCTGTGTTCTTCTCCACTACAATATGAATATGGTTGGTAACCTTGACATGGTATTGATTTTTCCATGGTCTGTTTTTTGTCTGCGTTTTCTTTTTTTTATGTGAATGAATTTTTTTTAATTTTTTTGATATTTAGTACACAATGAGTGTATTGATCTACTTTCATAATAATACGTGAATTGTAATCACTTTTAAAAAAAATAAAACGAAATGTACAACTTTCTATTCAACTTGACATTTCTACCATTATCCTTCAATTTTTTCTTTTGGTCATGAAACAATCATTTATTGATTAGTTATTGTATGAGTAACACTCATAATAATAATAATAATAATAATAATAATAATAATAGTGATCTTTAATCACTTAAACATATTGAGTTCATAAGAATGTATTGTTTCTAGAATTTAGAGTAAAACAAGAGAAAAGCCTTATTTGAATAATGCGTCTTAAACATCTGGATAGATAGTTGGGCCTTAGGTTAGTTTTTATCTGTCTGTCTTTCTGTAATTGTGTAAAAATTTTACTGGAGTTCAAGACGAAGTCAGTAACCCCAGTGGAAAACAATGAAAAATAAAATAGTTACGTGGTGTGAGCTACTTATAAGTAGTATATGACGTGAGTGTCAACGTAATGTCTGGCAGCAGAAGATGAGGGAAGATCAAGAAAGGAAGAAGAGTGGGAACACAATCGGATTTGTATGAAACGCATGAATAGTGACACAATGGATTGATGTTTTGCAACAGGAACAGTCCAGTTCGATATGATGAACTGATATTTTGCAAATGAACGATTTACGATATGGTTTTCCGATTTTACTGAGTAACTCTGTAATTTTCGTTAAATACAATCCGGTTACCCTCACCGGTGTTCTCCTTCACTACAGTTATGTATCATTCATTCCTAAATTTGATTGGCTGAATGATTCTGAGGATAAGTGTTCATTCAACCCGAAGGTGTTTGTGGGTTGTGTACATGTGCACATTTGTAAGGAATTTCACACACATGTGAAATGAAACACTCTGTGTCTGTAACTTAGGTCAGCTAGTTACTAACACTAACGATCTTTATGAAAATTACCCTGTTTCATAATAACACAATAATAATAATAATAGATAAATGTAATTTGATTTCTTTTTTGTTGTGTTCAGTTGAAGAATTAAAGTTATTAAGTAATCTAAACAACTTAACTAAAGTGGTTTTTGTGAAGATCTCTTCATTTGAAACAAACTGTAGTGAACGAGAATACAGGTGGGACAACCGAATTGTATTTACGAAAATTACAGAGTTGCTCAGTAAAATTGGAAAACCATATCGTAAATCGTTAATTTGCAAAATATCAGTCCATCATATCGAACTGGACTGTTCCTGTTGCAAAACATCAATCAATTGTCACTATTCATGCATTCCATACGAATCCCATTGTGTTCAAACTCTTCCTTTCTTGATCTTCCCCCCATCTTCTGCTGCCAGACATTACGTTGACACTCACGTCATATACTACTTATAAGTAGCTCGCACCACGAAACTACCTCTAGTTAATGAATTGTTGAATACTATAATGCACTATTCAATATTTACTTCTTTCTTGTTTGATATTCTTCAATAGTATTATACCTTCATAACTACTCTAGGAGAAATTGAATTCAACGAATCTACAACCTTATGCTAAACATGATGCTATTCAGTAGTTAGATTTAAACTAAGTGATCGATATTCTTAACTCTTATAAAACACTTGTTTACTATCCGCGTGATCTTTAATGGTTCAATGGTCAATGTGTTATTACCTCTTGAAAGGAATCATATTTGAGTAAATTATTTTTATTTTATACATTGAACTTCACATTTCGCTGTAAGTGTTGGGGACGTTAGATCCCCCGAAACTCACTTCATAAAGGTCCCTAAGTTTTGATTTTGTTTCTTCTGTTTTCGTGCATTGGCTGCTCAGCTGACCTTGAGATTACATTTCTCACCGGGGGAAATCCTTGACTGTCATTAGTTGGTGTATTATTATTGTAGTACGCTATTTTTGTGGCTTTCCCAGCGACATTTCTATGTTGTATAAATAGACTTGATTTGTGTGCTTGAAAGATCTCATATTTTCTGGGTACCTGTAGAATACATTTTCTACTCCATATCAAGACTTATTCCTCTAGTAAGATAGGATAACGGATTAGAGTGGCCTATAGTGTCACTGAATCATTTGTCTTCGCTTTCGTTTACTGACTATAAGCTGAACTCATTCGTAATATTAGTAGCATTCAAGTATATCAACTGGTGACGAGCATAACAGTAAGTGAAACAAACAAATACTTCGACTGATTATTTATTTTTTTTCTCTTATAGAAATCCTACATAACAAATTCATCAATTGCATTGTTCAATGCATTCAATGTTCAAGTTGTTGAGGGCGGTTTTCTCTTTATTTAAAAAAAATAAATAAAATTCATTAAATAAACAATAGTTTGAATGATATACACTTAGATTGTTTTCTCCTTTTCACAATAAAATATTTCACAGAATTATACAATTGTTTAAAAAAAGCAAATGATTGACTTTTATCAGATTTAAACAAAATTGAACATTGAACGACTATATATATATGTATATATATATATATATATATATATATATATATATATGTATATAAATATCGGTGAATACGTGTGATATGATTGCCTATTACAAAACTTTAAATGTATCTACTGAAGGTTTCTTTTTTTCTAGTTATTTCCTGTAAATTCAATAAATAGTTTGATACTACTGATATACAAGACACACACATATGTATGTATATGCACAAACAATATTTATGTCATTTATGCTTGCTTACATTAAGAATGACTTGATTAACACTTGTAATAATAGTACAAAGTTATTTGTTTCATATAAAGTGAATTGTTTTTTGACTTCCTAATTAATATTATTATTATTATTATTGTTACTATTATTATTGTTACTATTATAATGATTACTTGATTTCATACGTGCTTTACTTGACTTTCCACTCCTTCTCCTTGCCCCCTTTTTTTTATCTACTGTTAACTATAAAAATAAAAGTAAACTTTTGAAATCACAGAATAACTCGGAGTCTATGTGACAACAAGAAACAATTGAAATTGAAATCTTCTTACATAGAAACTAGTAAAAAGAAATAAGTAATTACGCTGACAGAGCACTCACTCACTGCTGTACAACACAATACAACAAAGGGGGAGAGTATTTTCCAATCCGGAATTTACATAGTACAGTAATTCACTGAAACCAAGTAAAACTGTCGACATATATATATATATATATATATATATATATATATATATATATATATATATATATATATCAAAACGTTTTCACCATTTCAATCTTGATATGTTCGCGTATATAACTGTATATTCTATTCAAGTTTTCGTTGCTTAGTTCTCTCTCTACAAATAGTCTCTAGTCTATATCCAACGGTTTTTCACTATTGAACTTATGATAAAAATCAGTGGCTTTTTCTTCGTTCTCTTAGTGTTATTGTTGTTGTTTTCGCTACTGCTTACATTGTACTGTTTTCTTTTATTGTTGACAGAACAACCTAACAAAAAGTAATTCATACTACTCATACTACTAATAAGTAGTAATCGTAATATTCTGAACAGAATGAGTGAGTGAGCGATAGAGAGAGAGAGGGACGGGTGGATAGATAAGAAATTTGAATTGCATAGTTCTCATCTTACTTTCTTAATACACATTATTCTATCAACACAATAATAAGAATGTTTGCAATAACATTTCACTGCACTAGTGTATAACGATATATATATATATATATATATCTGCCTATAACTACATTTGATTATTTCCTGTCTCTATTACAGTGAAATATCTTTAGATTACTGTTTTTTTTTGGTATTTCTTAACTCTGCTGTTACACACTGTTTACTTACTTCATTTAATTTCCTGTTTTCTCTGCCTTTCCGCGGTCTTTCATCTTACGTATATATTTATATACATTTATATATATATATATATATGCTATATGAAATCTATTTCAGTTTTCTCATCATAACTGTACAACATTCATTCAAATTGGCGCCAGTGAATTCCGACATTTACTATGTTTAAACAAATATATATGTATATATATTCTGATAAATCTATTTTCTTAGTTATTCCGTTTTACAGATGGACGACACAATCGGGGGGGGGGTAATGTTTAATTTCATTCTAGAACAAGTAGTATATTTCAAAAAATAATTCAACAGAAATGTATTTAGCCGCATAAAAACAAGTTTATATATCATTGAACAATTGAACATGTTCAATGGTTCTTTCTTCTTAGAATTGGGAAAATTTTTATTCTACACGGTTACATCATAATCAACAGAATGATGAGTTTTTTCTGTGTTGTATTTTATTTTTGTGAATGAAATGTATCATAAACTTTGTTTAAATTTTTTTTGATTGAAATATTATTAGAAGCTGTTGTATTCTCAGTTCATTTTGTCATTTTCAATACTGTTAATACCTACCTACCATTGAATCTCGTTCACACACATTGGTTAGGTCTAAGTAAGTAAAACAAACAGTAATTAGTGTATAGATTTGTCAAAGTAGTAAGAATCATCATAGGATTGAAATTTTTGATTAACTAGTGATTTTGATCAGTCAATGAGATTACTGAATGTCGTCGGATTGACTCATTTTGGTTGGTTAACTATAGACTACTCAGTCAGTCAGCCAGTCAGTTACAATGTAGAACTTCGTACGTACACACGTACATCAGTTCAAGTTACCTAACCACAACATTAGCACAGACAGATGGAATTTTCAATTCAAATCACATAGTAGTAAGGGTAGTAGAAGTATTGGCGCAGTAATCGGAAATATTAAGATTCGAGAATATTATTCAAGAAGTATAATCTAGTGAAATAAACTTAAAAAAGAGAGAGCTAAATGTGATGAAGAATCCAGAGGATTAGGATTTGAAGGAAGCCATTACAAAAGATTTTGAGCCATGTAATACAAGGATTCTAACCACAGATTACTATCATATTGATTAATTCGATTGACATCTCTTGTTCAATGATTGGAGAAGTTGAATGATATACCTTAGATTAGATAACAATGGCGTAGATTGTGAGAAAAATATTCATAGAAATCTACATATATATTTATTTATGAATACAAATTAAACCATCGGAATTTTGCTTATACTAATGACACTTTTACTACTAGTACTACTATTAGTAGTATAATACTCATTTTGATAAAAAAAAACGTTTATACTGTATTCATATTATTTCTTTCAACCGTAGCATATTTTTGCCAGATCAAAAAAACAAATCGATCAATATACACAACAGTATTATGCGGCTAAGATTTTATTGTTTTTTTTAAGTAGGATACTTTTCTCATGTGCCATCATCCACAAGATACAAGTGCTTATTAACAGTTGTCTACGCAAAATACTTCTGATTCGTTGGCCAGACACCATCAGCAACAAAGTACTGTGGGAGAGAACAGACCAGATTCCAGTAGGGGAGGAAATCAGGAAGAAGCGCTAGAAGTGCATAGGACACACATTCAGAAAAGCACCCAACTTGCGTCACGAGGACAACCCTCACATGGAAGCCTCAAGGCAAAAGGAAAAGAGGAAGGCCAATGAATACATTACGCCGAGAAATAGAGAAAGATATGAGAGGAATGAACAAACATTGGACAGAACTGGAGAGAGAAGCCCAAGGACAGAGTTGGTTGGAGAATGCTGCTGGTTGGAGACCTATGCTCCATTAGGGGTAACAGGCGTAAGTAAGTAAGTAAGTAAGTAAACTTTCCTCATGGTTCTTACGGGATTGAACTTTATCAGTCAAGGGCTTTTCACTGGAACTTCGAAATTCTAGATATTTTTGTTCATGAGTTTCATTGACAATTCTTTCATTTGATTTTTTTATTTTTATTGAAACTTAATTTGAAATAGTCTTTAAAAATGGTAATCATGTGGTTGGTGTACGCTACTTATATTCACATAAGTAGTATATATGATATCAAACAGAAATCAAACGTCTGACAGTAAAAAAATCGAGAAGGAAAGAATGAGAACAGTAGGAGATTTGTGCGTAACGGTAAAGTGAACTCAAATCTGAACAGTCTAAATGAAAGAACACTGAAATCTGAAACAAATAAGGATTTGTTTGCAAATGATGATTTCACGGGAAGGTTTTTTGTACATATGCTTAACAACTCTGTAATATTGGCTGAAACATTTATGTTAAAGGCCTCACCTGAGTTCTCGAGCACAACAATCATACTTTATGGTAGAGATAGATTTTTATATTTTCCTTTGAAATAAGTTCAGAAAAAATTGTAAGTTTTGATATTATTGTCTTGTGTTTTCATTTTGTTCTTCTTAGATGCAAAAGGCTTATAATGTACCCCAAAGCCATAATCGAATAACTCCTATGTACAATTATTTATTCACAGAAATGATATTTCAATCTATCTAACAAGACAATATCTATTTCCAATTAGTAATTCGTTGCG
Organism: Schistosoma turkestanicum; assembly: GCA_944470395.2. Lineage (NCBI taxonomy): Eukaryota > Metazoa > Platyhelminthes > Trematoda > Strigeidida > Schistosomatidae > Schistosoma > Schistosoma turkestanicum. The sequence goes on from OX103977.1 coordinate 6,061,086, forward strand.
ATGAATATCTTTTCAAACGTTGAAATCATCAATCAATCATTGTTAGACCACCATTAATTGGGAACCTGGAAATTTTGGACGGCTGTTTCGTCCTGGTATGGGACTCCTCATCTGTGCTCACTAGTGACTAGCTTCGTGAGGAATCTTCTGAGAGTTCTATTGGGAACATGTGACCAGTGAAGTTCAACCTGTTCGGGTGTAGACAGTAACTACTACCGAAGACTGTGTATGAGGTTGCGCAACTCCGTGAATTGATCAAGTTAGACATTAACATCGTTAGATACCGGCTCAGTGGTCCGATGGTTAGGCGTTCGCCTACAATACCGAAGGTTGAGGGTTGGAAACCTGTGAGGTGCAAGAGTCGTGGATGCGCACTGCTGAGCAGTCTCATACCAGGACGAAACGGCCGTCTTTCAGTGCTTCCAGGTTTCTAATGGTGTGGTCTAACATTGATCTATATATGGTTTTAAAAAAGGAATCGTTTTCAATAAAAAAAACTCAAGTAAATAAAGTTTTTTTTGGCTAAGAATTTTTTTTGAAATATCTATTAGTTTTTATACTTTACACTAGTATCTGACTAATCAAAGTTATGATTACTAATACTGTTTAAGATGTAATCATGGGTCAATCATTTTTAAACCATCAGCAGTGTGCATTCACGACTCACACTACTCTCATGCGTGAAACTCAGGGCCCATGATCTTGAGAGTGGATGCTTCACCTCTAGATCACTGAATGCTAGCATCCAACGGTGGTCAATCTAAGGATTTAGCACAACCTCACTCATTGTCTTTGGTCGGTAACTAAATGTCTACACCCAACAAGGTTGAACTCCATTGACCATAACTTCTAACTAGAACTCCAAGAATCTCCTCAAAAAGCTAAGTTCCTTGTGAGCACATTTTATGATTTTTCATTATAGAGTTTTAGGGATTGTTGTTTTACATTGAATTCGTAAAAATCAATCATCAATCGATACTAACGCAACAGTGTTCTCGAGATCAGGCGTTCGCTCATGAAGTCGATAGTCCTGCGTTCGGTTTCCTGCAAGTAGCCGGAGTCATGAACGCTCACTGTCGGTGAGTTCTCAGACTAGGACAAAACAACTGTTCAATGCTTCCAGATTTCCAGTGAAGGTTGTCTAACAAACATTGATTCATGATTTAAGCAATGGGCAATAAGCTCCAGAACTCTACAATGACAAAAACAGATTTTGGAGTTTACAAAATTTTATTGAAACGGACTGTGGTGCGCGCTACTTATAAGTAGTGTGTGACGCGAGTGTAAACGTAATGTCTGACAGCAGAAGATGAGGGAAGATCAAGAAAGGAAGAAGAGTGGGAACACAATGGGATTTGTATGAAACGCATGAATAGTGAGTGAAATGTCAGACAATCGATTGATGATGGATTGAAGATTTGCAAATTACGCGTTTACGAAATGGTTTTCCTATTTTACTGAGTAACTCTGTAATTTGCAATAAATACAATTCGGTTTCCCTCACATGTGTTCTCCTTCACTACAGGACTACTGTAAACTCGAGTGTATTTTTTTCAAGTTAGTTTTCAATTCTGATAAGATGATATCATAAATAATTATTGATATAATCCGATGCATGAAATTCACACCTGATCCCATGATATCACAAATTATATACACTACTTATTTATATTTAAGTAGATTAAATGTATCAAAAAATTCTCAGCCAAACAAAAAAGCAACATATCTAATTTACTCAATTCATGCAAAGCTAATTAGTGCTTCTCTCTGTCTCTCTGCGTGTGTGTGTGTGTGTACAACACAACACATGTTTGTTGGCATTCCAGTAAATCCAAAAATAATTTTACAAACAAACCATTTATCTATCTCCCTGAATATGTTCTATGAACATACAAGAACGATTACAACTGAACTGTTGTGTTTCATGAGTTTAAAAGCATTTATATGCATATATATATATATATATATATATATATATATATATATATATATGCATATAAATGTAATTAGGGAGCGTGAAAGAGTAGTACATGCCCTAGTAGGCAACTCTAATCATGCTGTGTGTTGTTTCTCTTTACTCATAATGCTTGCCCAATCATTTTTTTTCTCTATTGATTTTAGTTCCTTTTAATATATATTATAAATATATATAAGTGCTTAATTACATTAGGCGCCTTTATTTTTATTTTTTGTATTGTAGAAGAATTACAGAGATAGTTAGGCAGAGAGAGAGAGTGATTGAGAGAGAGATATCTATATCAAGATAAGAGTTGATAGTGTTGTTTTTTTCTCTCAGTTGCATTAAATATGAATTTACATGAATTGGGTTTTTTGTTTTAATGTTTTGTTTTGTTTTGTTTTACTGAGAGAGAGAGAGAGAGTGCGCGCGAAAATGAATGAAACAGGTAGGGTGTGTGTGTGTGTGTTTTGTTTTGGTCGTTTTTAAATAACGTTCACAAATTGATCATTCTA